>JARHVA010001672.1:2205000-2397500 GCA_037957365.1 Torreya grandis
TGATTTTTCCTATAGATTCCTCCTTAAGTTCTCCTATAGAACCCTATTTTATTACATTAATAGACTCTTTTTGGGAGTATTATTTGATCACACCTATTTAAACCCAATTATATTCTCATATAAAACACTCCTTGGTTGAACTATACTTTCTTCTATATATCCCACTTCCTTATCCACTATGGTTATGACCCTAGATCATCCACATCTCTCTTCCTCCCTTCCTTACATAAAATCCATTTTAGAGCACAATGACCCTCCAAATCATAATTATCTCATATATTTAAGGTTTCCTTTTAAACTTGATAATTATTAACCTTATCTTTGTTATGTAACTAATCTCTTCCATTTTCTAAAGCCCTTCATTACCTCCATTCTTGTAAAACCACTCCCCATAGCCTATATCTTCCAAAGTATGATTTTCATCATGAACAAAATCCTCTTTCCCCTTATCATAAGGATCATTCCAACCTTATTTTTTAATATAACACTTCTTATTTTCCTACTCTATCTATCATTCCTACATGTCATATCCCTCATATAACAATCATGTCACCCATAGTGGAAACCAATAACATTTATCTTCATTCTCCTATTAGCCATAATCAAAGTCACCACTATAGTGGATATGATGAGGATTGGTTGATGATGAATATGTCTATAGTGATGATGATATTACCCCTTCTCACCTAATTTTAGATACTTCTCCACCTTAATTTTTTAATGATGAGAAAATTCATACATTTGGTCATGTAGTTCTCTTCCTACCTTCTAAAACCAAGCATGTGACTAAGAAGGTACTATTAATTACCATGTTACATATCTTATTTCATATCTTCACACTAAATCAATATTAAAAACTTATGCATCTCCAACACCTACCATTTCTCTATAATATGTCCTTCCTAGGCATACTTATCCCATTTGTAATAGTGTACCTATGGCTAAAATTAACAATGCCATTCAACCCTTAATGATCCTCTTAAAAAATTTAATATCCATTCCCAAATATAATTTCCCTAATTCATGTTTTAATGTATTTATAATAATGAGTACACCATTTATCTTTAGAAATTAAATCATACCATGATTGGGTTGATTATAATGCCATAGTTGGTAACCCTATTGTGCATAATATTATATATTCACCTTTACCTCCTAACTTCTAAACTACAATATTTCCCATATTTTATGAAAATTCTGACCCTTGTTTTCACCTTAAATACTTTTGTGATTCCATGGGTGGGTATAATGGTATCTATTTATTGTTACAATTATTCCATAAAACCTTAAAAAACACTTTGTTGGTTTGAGTCACTTCCTAGTGGATCTTTATCCACTTATCCTAAGCAATAAGAATCATTTTTTTTCAGTATTAACAATAATGTACCTAAGTTTAATTATGAAAATATACCCTCTCTACACCAAGGTCAAAATGAGAAAATTTGTGACTATATCTTAAGATTTAAAACATTTATGTATGAATTAATTTACCAACCCACATATCTAGAAGTAAATTACATGTTTTGTCAAGGTATTATTTATCCTTTAAAAGAGAAGATACTTTATAAAAATTGGTAATCATTTATAGCTCTTTGTTTTGAGCGCTTTGTATTAGAAGACAAATTATGTCTTGGAACCATTTCTAATCATATGGAAGAGGACATTGAATTATTTCAATATAATGCCCAATCAATACATATTAATTTAAAAAAAACTTATTTAACACTTGCATTTATTCTATGCATAATTTTTAATATAAATCAATCAATTCAAAGTGTTACATAAAGGGAAACAAAAATTTTCTAGAGTAGTTAATTACAAATCTCATCCACATGTAATAAAATCACAACCCATCATTTTTTTTCCTAATGGACATCCACATGATATATTACCTACATTATTGGATAAGAATTTGCTTATTTTATGCCCTAATTATTATCATCCCCCACATCATTTCAATAAAATTAAAGATAAACCATTTTGTAATTTCTATGACATAATGGACATTGTGATAATGATTTATATGAACTCAAAGAAAATATCAATGAAATTTCTAATAAAGGACTCTTTTTATTTTAAAAAAATCATAACATAATTCAAAAATCTTATCAAAATCCAAACATTCAAAAACATCATTTTCAATAAAATATATCAAAAATACAAGTGGTCACACTAATCATATTTTTAATAATATCTCCACACAAGAAGTATCTAAGAATATAACTATTGAATAACCCATCCAAGCTTGGGTTTGTGAACCAATTCAATTAAAAATTAAACATAATAAATTACAAGTTTAACATATTAATAAATTAGATAATACAAACACAAATATTAAAACAATATATCCATATATTGTGTTTTTATATCCATCTAGTTGGCATTTTCACATTCCAGATCATTCCAAAGATAACAAAATATACCAAGGAAAATAAACTCATAAGTCCAATTATCAAATAATATAAAATCATAAGTCAAATTTATAAATAATATAAAATACATAGGTAATTTTTTATATAGCTTAAATTACTAACATAACATCAATCAATAATCAACTCCTAGTCACTAACTATCAAAGCATAATCTACATCTACATCATTGTTATCTCCTAAAGTAATTCAAGAGTTTTAAACACCCATTTTACCATGTGAGCTAGATCATGATCTAAATCAAACCTCATATCCCCATTATTTCTCTCTTAATTTCATATACTCACCCTTTTTTTGAACATACTCTAAAAAGATGTTTTGTCTCAACCCTAAATTGGTTGCCAGGTGGAGGAATATTTTATATATATAACTATGCATATGTAGATGGGGCATCATAAGAGAGGTTGTTAATGGATGGTATGACCTGTCTGAGGTTATAGTTAGTGGTATTTTTTAGATAAATGTGATGAAATATGAGTGAACATTCTATATCTAAGGTCAAAAGAGCCTGTACAAGTGAGTAGATTATCCTACCAAAGGAAAAGAAGGGGTGTGGTAGGAGGCAGTTGAATCCCAATGATGTAAAAAATAAGGATGGTCTCATCTACAACATTAATGCATGCACATAATGTACCAATGTCTTATCCTACATCACTACATCCATTTAAAAAGTAATGGATGTTCAAGTTAATTTTTGGTAGGAAGTGAAATAATTCAACATCAAAGACAATAAAAAACATTAAAATGTGCATATTCAAGTGGAGTGAAGGATATAATGTCTTATATCAAAGTGAAGTAATAAATTTTAATATAAATAGAATAACATATGAGAATAGGGAAAAAGGTAAGCTTGCCATGTAAAATGACATGCAGTAATACTTGGTTGACTAGTGAAAAATGGATAGCCCAAGTATTTATTTGACAAACTATAGATAGAATAATTCATTATTATTTATTGACACTCTGGTTTTTTTAGTATTTTATAAATTTAGTTGTATTTGAGTAAAAGTGTAAGAGTTTTGAATAAATTCAAAGAAGTTTATGACTTTATAAAATTATAAATGTGTTTGTGGTTTTTAGATTAGTTAGCTTTAAAAGGGAATGGAGCTCTAATAAGAGGCCATGGAGAGTAGGGTAGTTAGGTAATAGTCTCAAATGCATTTTAATAACACAAATTTTTAAAAACTTGAATTTTTAGGCATATGTTTGTCTCAAGATGAGACACCTATTTAATTTTGGGTGAGTGTTAGCATGGGTAAAGGGAAATGAGATTTAATATAATTTATCATTAATTGTAATTAAAGGGAAATATAGGTGTCAAAAGTAAGTCAAATAGTCATAAGGAGAAGAAGATTCATGTAATAAGAGGAAAATCCTATATAGGCAATTTTATGGGAAAGAGCAAATAGACCACTTACTTGAATAAAATATATCTTTTGGTTGTCTCATTCAATGTTTTCATGGGGTGTCCATCTTTTTTATCTCTCCCATCAATGTTTATTTGCTTTAATTTTAAAATGTATTATTTTATTCTTCCACTTAGTTATATCTGAAAAACATACATATTGTTTATCAAAAAAAAATACAACCCCTAGAAATAATAGTGGATTTATTATTAGGATTATGAAACTTATATGATTTTCTTTCATCACAATATCCGATGAAAATGTGAGAAATAATCTTAAGATATAATTTTTTCTTCTTAAGATAAAAACATTTAAACAATCTAAATGTGTTGTGGTCGAAATTTTGTTTTTATAAAACTTCTTTACCATGTTTAAATCTACCTTCTTTCTAAATTGAAAATTTATGTGTTGAGATACTTGTATAGCCACCTAGTGAAATGGTTGTTCTATTTGCATTTTTAGTTATAATTTTATTAATCATGTTCTAAATATTATGACTATGGTGATTTTAATTTAATCCACTTGGTAAATACCTAAAATATACCCCGAGTATTATATCTCAATAAGTGCTCTTTCGTTCTTAAATGGCATCTTAAATCAACAACCCATTTGCCTCGAGAGATGTTTCAACCATTATTGTTTTAGATTGGATAGATTAGTTGTGTGGAACATAGAACAACCATGTATAAAGGTTGTGGAAGTAAGGATACATTGGGTAGGAAACTTAGTGGCTACATCTTATTATTTAAATCATATTTTACCTTGTATGATTGGCCACAATAGCATCAAGTTTCATTCGCCTATGTTTTGGCACCATAAAAGAATAAATCAATCACACTTAAAAATAAAATGGATTAAATGTGTAAAATGATTATAGTTTTACATTACTTAGATAAAAATCTCCTGAGTGGTACCTTGATCCAACCAATTGGTTTGAGAAATCAAAGAGTGGTAATGGTTATTTGTATTTTGAAATAAATTGACTTAATTATGGATGGAATTGTTGATAACCTTCTCTTGTGTATACTTTTCCCTGGGCCTTGCAAATCCCAATATATTTTATATTGTGCCATACCTCTAATTATATTTTATTTACAAAATTGTCATATTTTTTAGTGCTTAAAATAATTGGATATTCAACCACATAAATGATATATAGTTTTATTTTATACAGCCATCAAAAATAAACATGCCAAAGTGGTGCCATATTGGAGTATACACAGTGTTGATTTTATTGATTTATTTTTTAGAATGGTATCATAACTCAAGCTTAATCTTTTCAAGTGGAAAGTTCTTTTTAAGACAACATATAAAGTTTGAAATAGTGTAGTTATAATTATTTATTTTAGGAACCATTTTCATAAGTGTCATGAGTTTAAATTTTACATTCTGATGAATGCATGAAAGGAAATTGATATGATAGATCATTTTGAAATTTTCAAACTGAGACTGCTTATTTACAAGGCAATCACTAGGTGGTAATCATGATATTTTGAACCTAATAGGTAATGTGTTTTAAATACGTTTACATGCCTTTAATTTGAGTTAATGAATGAAACAATATTACATGTTATAGGAGTATTTTTACTATTAGAGATCATTCCCTATAATAGATTTTGAATATGTACTAACTTTCTTGTAGATAATGGTAAAGATGATAATCTATTATTTTTATATCTAGTACCTTGTTTATTAATCAACTAACCTTATGGAATGTAATATAATCTTTCTTTCCATCTTAATGTTGACACACTTGTTGTGGTTTTAGTGTAGGGTTCGATAAGAAAATTCATCATTTTGATAAGAAAAAGTAGAACATTTCATGTCATTATTATATAGAAAATATTTTTATGTTATTTTATTTTGAAACATTCTATAAAGTAATCTTGATACGGACTTGTACATACTTGAGTTAGTTTATAAATGAATTAATACCAAAAGTATATTTTTCTTCTTGATACTAAAATGTATCTCTTGAAAATGATTTATCAATAAACTATTACCAGTTGGAGTTAGTAAACCGAGTTGTAATTGAATTTTGATTCATCACTAGAAAAGATAATTTTTATAATGTCTAATTTTTGCATCAATAAATAATTGTTTAAATATTTTAACTATGAAATAAATATTAAGATAAATAGTCTAGTTTGATGTTAATCTTCATGCTTTTAAATGATGGTTAAGTAGATTACAAGATACTTGTAGTAATGCTAATCAATTTTAATATCAAAATAAATATAATGATCACTTGGGTAGATAAGTACCATTTTGACAAAGCTCTAAAATTAACAATAACTAATATTTATTTTGAAGCACTAAAAAAACTCTAAGACTATTAGTCCATTGTAGGATGATTGGTCTTTTTTATAAAAAAGGTTGTTAGTGGTTATTTCATGGATACGTTCATCTTAGTTGAACAAATTAACTATAAGTGAAATATTATCATGTCAATACAAATGATATGATTATTCCCTCAACCATTAGTTTGAGGTGATATGTAATCGTAATGACCATTTTATTGTTTGATTTTGGAACAAATGGGTTGATTTGTCCCCTATGTTAATCAACTATAAATAGCTCCAAAAATTCCTAATTTAATATTTTTATTGCAACTAAAATGTAAAACTATCTCTCATATGATATGGTAATTTAAAATAGCAACTAGTTTTAGTCTACCCTGATTGGACGTCATTCCTAATTTAATATTTTTATTGCAACTAAAATGTAAAACCATCTCTCATATGATATGGTAATTTAAAATAGCAACTAGTTTTAATCTACCCTGATCCATTACGAGAGACGTGTATAGAAAATCTACACTTTATAGCTAATTACAACTTGCAAAGTCACTTTGAAATTGACCTTTTAAATATAGCTAAAATTGGATTTTTTCAAATTTGAAAGTTTATTATGAATTATATTAGGTTTATATTATACTTGGAACTTTGAAATATCCTAAATATGGTTGTTTTCTTTTTTTAGTAACCCAGTTCCAAACCTAATATATTCTAAAAATTTTGGATAAAAGTCTTTTTTTGTCAAAACACATTTAAAATGCCAGTTTATTATGAAATTTTATTCATCTAGGTTTTATTATTTGGATTCATACGTATACCTTGTTAATGAATGAATGGGTTTCAACTAATAGAAATCCATTTCTCCTTTTGGAGGTATTTTATCCATCACCATTTTTTAGGTGATTTTTTGGAGGTATTTTTTAGGTATTTTATACTAAGGTTAGGATTAACCTTTTCTCAGTTTGAAGTCTTTTATCTTATGTGTCATTATCATGATTTATTGTTGTGTGCTATGGAAACACTAACTCAGCCAACTATAATAGATCACATCCTTTATCATTGCATTCATGCATTATTTATTGGTAATGTGGGAATGGTTTGCCTTGATAGATACTAACCATTATTAGAGCCTTTTTCCCTCATTGAGATTGATTGACATAGTTTTTTTACTAGAGTGAAATCTAAGGCTTTCTCATGGGACCTATTATAGTGTTGGATTCCTATTTTCTGGTGTGGTTAATGTAGTCTCACCTAGATATGAGGTTATAGTCTAGTATGTGACTATTGTACTAAGATAGATGGTTACATTTTGATTTGTTCAAGACACCATTATTTGTTATTATTTTTCTTATGAATCTATCTATTCTTGCAAAAGTTTTATCAAGACATGTGTGATCAATGTGTGCATCTGTGTGTTTGTTTTCAAAAACATTAGTGTGTTTTTTATGCGTGTTTAGAGTTATGAAAAAAATTGGCATGAAAAAGTTAGAGAGAAAACTTGTATGTAATTTTTAAGCAATAATTATTATTATAATTACCTCCTTATCTTAATTGATTGTATTTATTGTTATTATAGCTATCTTTTCTTGGTGTTAGTCTTTTAGATTGATCTTGAGGATCTACATAATCTATTTACATCTATTTTATGGTATCAAATAAAAATAACATGTTTAAAATCCATCATTGGTAGCTTTACACCCACAGTTAGAGGGATCTTATTAAAGAGCATTTCAATGTTTTGGATTGTCCCAATTGCCCTAATAACATCTAAAATATGCATTTTTCATTATATCCATCATGTCATTTTCAAGCTTATCCAAACATTAAAATAAATTTGCATGGTTCAGTGATCTTTGGTGTTGGTAAGTTTGATTTCATGTTTTGTGTTTTTTAATTTTATAAATTCAATATGTTTCTTGCCATTACCACTACTTTAGTCATTGCTTTTGTCTACATCTAATATTACATTTCCCAAGGTTCCCATACTTTTATTTCATCGTTTCAATTTTTAATTGTCACTCAAAGGGATGAAGTTGTCAACTATCCATTATTTGTTAAGTCTACCTAGATACCTTCATGAACCATAAATATTGAAGAGTTTAAAGATTAATGGCTATGCATTATACTGAACAGTGAAGAAAACAATATTATCCATATTTTTTTATTATAACCTTGTAGATCCTAAACACTAAAGCTCTTCTTGGTGACTAGTTTGATAGCTATTGTCAACATCTCCAAAGATATTTTTATTGTATAAATATGTGGCTCGTATACGTTATAGTATCTTGATATTCACTTCATCAATGAAAATGATACTTTTATTTGAGTAATCTTAACCAGCACTCATAAAGTAGTTGACTTTAGTTATGCAACCATCAATTTTTTTAATATTTAACACTTTTTAAAATAGATTTATGTGATTGGTTAAGAGTGTGGACCCCACCAATTTATGAGTGTTGATTAAGATCATTCTTCTTCTTGAGTCTTTCATTACACTTGATAATATGTAAATCTTATTGACTAACTCATGTAGTAACATTTTCTTGTGGTTATAAAAGTTGTAAACTATAAAATCTAATGAGGTCTAATTTGAAGGATATATTACCCAATTTTTGTTTCTTACTCAACTATTTTGTATTTGCATCCCAACCTGCTAATTACAACTTCCTTGTTTTCCTTATTGGCATCTTACTATTTATACGATGTATGCAATGACTATTATTAGAAGTGGATATGTCCAAAGAACGAAAACATGTTTCCTATGTCAAAAATACATTCCATCAAAGGAAGCATGGCAATTTTCTAAATGAAACATAGTTTTTTTAGGAAAATGGTATTCTTCAATTTTTGAGAAGTTTAAATACACATCTAATTTTTGTTAATATCTCAAGATCTATCTTCAATTTTTAGTCCATTATCACCACCTAATTTCTAGTGTATGACATCTCTACCTTGGTGCTTGATGTCTCTACTTGCCGGTGTGCATATGAGTTGCATCATTTAGTCCTCCTCAAGGCTAAAAAAACATGATATTCAAGTACAAGTAGAGGTGGTATCATGAAATAATTTATTCTTTTTAGTTAGTATTTGGCACTTGGAACATGGTACAAAAGAAAAATATATTTATATTTAAGTAAAAAAGCCATGTGTTTTTAAAAAAATCTAATTTTTTTAATGAGAAAATTTCATTTGGAATATGCCTTTCCAAAAATATAATTAAGCTAAAATCTAGTATTTTTTCTTAATCCTTCGTAAAATAGCTATATTCAAACTTTTTAAAGTTTTGGTGGGAAAATTTTAATTGTATTTAGATGACCTTATAAATGAGAAAATAAATTGTAATGGAAAAACTATTGCAATGTTTTTTACCAAGCTAGGGGGAGTTCATCATATTTTGGTACATTTCTAATAAAATAGACTTTTGGACACATTTTCAGTGGTACCTAATGTCCTAAAGGTGTTATTTTAAAAATACATATGCACTATCAATGGTACCTAACATCTATCAAGATTATTATTTGCATGTACTTTTCATGACTACCTCCTCCACCATAGACATTTGACTATTTTAGGTACTCACAAGTTCAAACTAAAATGTGTGTAAATTGAACATGCAGTAGCTCTTCCAATCAAAAGGTCTTTGAAATGTCCTTTACAAAATTATCTCACATTTCACATCACATAAGGACCATTATTTTTTGCATACAAATAGGATGAGGCACTGGGTTTTATTGGCCTCAACATCTCTGACACCTTTCTCTTTCACATTGTTGATGTCAAAACCTTGAAAGAATCTTGGGACAAGTTTAATAAACTATTTGGTAAAGTTAATGAATTCAAATTATTTTAACTTGTTATAGAACTCTCTTTTCTTTCACCCTTATACTTTCCCTCTTTTGAATATTTTTTGGAAAAAATTAAAAACATTAGATCCTAATTGCACACCTCTGGCAAATAGAATATTAATAAAGAGGTATTTCTCATTTTTTTTCCTAAGTTGAAGGCTCTTTTTTGTGTCTTTTATTCTACCTTTTACTCCACTATGGATTCCATAGGTGACCAATTTTATTAGCCTACTTTTGTTTTATTTTTAAAATGACTCACTAACAAACAAAGCTAATGTCTGTTGATTTGCTTCTTATCTCTAGTCATGCACTTTTTGCTAGTTCCTCCAAAGATAAATCTAACTTAAAGCTCAATAATGTACCACCCACCAAACCAATAGAATATCCCTATTAGGCATCTGAGTCTTCTAAATCTTCCAAACTTTTTGAGTCTACTAAGGCATGTAAACCCTCTAAACTAATATAACAGGATAAACCAAAGAATACTTATGGTCCATGTAACTTTTGTGGTGACACCTATCATTCTTAGTCTAGATGTTTCAAGAAGATGGAAGCCATGGGATCCATCATTAAACAACATAATATTTTTTTACTTACTCTTTATTTAATATATTTAATAGGAAAATAGAAAGCACTCACCAATATGGCATTCACTACATCATGAGATGGTTGTATTGTTGATTTTGGTGATTCTCATCACCTTACGCATTATCAGGATCTTCTTTATTCTTTCTTAAATTGTAACACTTTCCAGATTAGAGTTAATAACTATTTTACAGTTGATATGTTAAGCTCTAAAATGGTTTAGATGCAATGTGGTTATATTAATATTGAGATTTATGTTCCCAAATTTTCCATAAATTTGTTGATTTTGGATCAAAATATTAACTCAGGCACTAGGAAGATTCTGAAGCTTTCTCCATAATAAGTTCTATTCCAATACTTTTTTAGATCTTAGGATATATTTACTAGATGTTATGGTGATCATGGTTCATGTCTCTATACCTTTAAGATATTTAAACCTTATATTAGCAATTATTTAATTTATCATGTTAATCCACTTAGTAAATTGTGGCATGAATGTTTTGTAAATCTTAATTATAAATACTTATAGCAGATGAGTAAACTTTGGTGATTTACCTTCTCAAGGCCTCCTACACTAATGGAATTTATCATTATTGTATGCTTAGTAAACAACACTAGGACCATTTTCTAAATGGATAGGCATATTAGGCTAAAACCCCTCTTGAGATAGTGTATAGTGATCTCATGATCTTTCCCACTTGTTCTTACTCTAGAGCCAAAAATACACTCATCTTCACTAATGATTATTTTATAAAGACTTGGTTATGCTTTATCAAGTACAAGAGTGAGGTACTTGAGAAATTTAAAGCTTTTAAGGCTTTTATAGAGAAATAATCAACTCTTCAACTCAAATAACTACACACAAACAATGGGGGGATATGTCTCTAATATATTTTTGGAATTTTGCATAGCACATGGAAAATTTAATTAGTTCATAGTGACCTACACCC
Organism: Torreya grandis; assembly: GCA_037957365.1. Classification (NCBI taxonomy): domain Eukaryota; kingdom Viridiplantae; phylum Streptophyta; class Pinopsida; order Cupressales; family Taxaceae; genus Torreya; species Torreya grandis. Next base: position 2,216,513 of record JARHVA010001672.1, read on the forward strand.
CTTAATAGAATAGTGTTGCAAAGTGGAATAATCTCACTTTAAAATAGATGGAAAATTGTACAATTCATTCTATAAATATGGCTACTTAATATTGGGAAAATTAAATTCCTCATAAGGAAGTGCAAAATAAAATTCCTGAAGAAGCTCAATCTTGAATCAAGATCGATGTATCTAATTTTGATGTATTTAGGAGTACTATTTGGACATTTTTTGTTGATAAAAAATACAAATATATAAAGAAGAAGAGCATACCACTTATATTTATTGGCTATTGTGATGATGTTAAAGTCTATCAATTATTTGATCACATCACTCATGATTTATTTTTGACGATATGTCAAATTTGATGACATTATTTTTCTAGTTGAGCCTTCATCACCTTCTTCTCCCTCTAACATTCATCCTTCTACTTTAGATGGATTTCTTTTAGATAGAGATGATGATCATAATTCACCATAATCTCCTCCACCTAGTTCTCACCTTATGCCCAAATGTGATAAGTCTACTCTTGAGACAGTCATTTATTCATTGGGTGATCATTTGTTTCCTTAGTGCACTTGATCATAAACATCTATTATTTCACTATTGATTCATACCATGTCAGATGATCTATTATTATTTTTTGAAGCCTTAGAAAATCTAGATTGGGATGCTTATATTCAAGAGGAGTATTTTTCTCTCATGAAGATTCACATTTTGGATCTATTTTCACTTCCTAAATGAAGGAAGATTGTATGATTGATTTTGGTCTACAAGACCAAATATACAGTATGTGGTTTAATAGACATTAATCAAACCTAGTGTCAAAGTGATTTTCACATGTTGAATGGGTATACTATTCTGATACCTTTACACCTATTACTACGATGGATTTAGTATATATTTTACTCTCCCTTGTTGTGGTACACCATTTATCAATTTACCAAAGGGACATGAAGAGTGCCTTCTTCCACATTTATCTACATGAGGATATCTAAATGGTGTAGCCTCTAGATTTTTTACAAGACTCTTGGCTAGTATGCAAACTCCATCATTATCTTTATGGACTCAAGCAAGATCTATGTGTTTGGTTTAAGAAGATGGATTTTCTTATTCTTACTTAAAGTTTATATTATTGACACTTTGACTTGAATATATATATAAATGCAAGGGAATCAAATTTTGATACTTTTTCTATATGTATATGATATTATTCTGAAACTAAATTATGACTTGTGATTTAGGATATTAAGTTTAATTTGGTGAGTTAATTTTATAAGATAGACTTAGGACTTATGCACTAATTCCTTGGACTTTAAATTCATTAATCACCTCATGAGATTTCTCTTATATAGCAAAAGTATGTAATATATTTTCTTCATTAGTTTGATATGGATGATTGTAAGTTAGCCCATACTCCATTTCATTTAGGTGTTGTGTTGACTGCTAATTTTAAGTATCCTACAGTTGATCCCAATTTGTGTCAATAACTAGTAGATAATCTCTTATGTTTGACTTACACTCACCCTAATGTCATCTTTCTTAGTAGCCTTATCTCTTGATTCTCACAAGAACCCATGAGATTCATTGTAAAATAGTTAAATGTATTTTGTGATACATTTAAGGCACTACTCACATTGAGATTCACTAAACATCTATAGGATACTTCACATATTTTGGGTTACACTAACTCAAATTGGGTGGGAGATGTGGATGCCCATAAAGCTAAATCTAGTTTTATCTAAAATCTTGGTTTAGATCTAGTTGCATCAAGATGCTAGAAGCAGACAACTATTTCATTATCATCTACTAAGGACAAATAATTGGAGTTGTCAATGCTAGTCATGAGGCCCTATGGATTTGATAATAGTTGGATGAGTTTGGTTTTCCATAGCATAATCCTACTAAATTATGGTGTGATAACCAAAATTTTATTAATATTTATCACAATCATGTTGAGCAAGTGAAAAAATCATATTAAGATACATATTCACTTCATTCATCAACTTATTCAAGATGTAGTCATTTATTTATAATTCATGCCTGCATCTGAATAGGTTGCTGACATATTCACTAAACCCTTGATTTCATCTCATTATTTTTAGTTGTGAGATTTACTTAGGGTGAAGGAAGTTGTCTTTATGGGGGACTTAGGTTTAATAACTTTCTTTCTAATTTTGTATCTTTGTTTTCATTATTCATGGGTACCTAACATGGCCTAGTAGTCAGGACCCATCTTTTTTTCCTCCCTAATTATTCACTTAAAGGAGAGTATTAAAATCTTACACTAGACTTCAATAGTTCTAAGCTCTAATTAGGAAGTATTTAATTATTCATAATTAATATTTTATGTGCACAAAATAAATAATTACATTAATTACTTATGTGACACTTACCACAAGATAATATTAAAATGTTCTATGAGATATTGATTATCACTTGTATGTTCTAGAATTGGAATTTTTTAGGTGTGAAACTTATCACATGATCCTTCTATGGATATACTCTTCTAGTACCTTCTGTATCTCCTATTTAATTATCACTATTGTACTTGTTTACAATAAATATCAAAGAGAGATCTTATATTTACTTTCAAAGTAATAATAATCATAATTACTCCCTTATTTGAATTGTGTGTAGATATTGCATTTGAGCTATTCTTTCTTAGTGCTATTATTTTGGATTTATCCCAAGGATCTGTGTACCCATTTATAACTTTTATACTCTAATATAAATTTTACTTGATAAGATATTGATTATTATACCTTCCACTTGACATAAAGTTGTGAGTCACTTATCACATCAATATTAGAAATCATTTTTTGGTTATTATAGAATCATTAGACATGAAACAGATAGTTTTCTATCATTATAATAACATATTCAGAAGTTTAAGGATTAATGGATCATTATGGTAATAAAGGTATAGGATAATCCACCAAGGTTTATTTCCAACCAAAACCAACACAATAATATATTACATAATATATACAAGCATCCTTGGATGGATCAATTAATTATTTAGGTATAAATCAAGGATGAATAATAGAAAGAGGTTAAATATCATAAATAAGAGGGGGAAATACATGAAACATTACATTTATGAATTATTTTGGTCACTGAATAGATGAATTGCAACAAATTATGCATTACAATGTATTAATAGACCATATTACATTACTAATTATTTATGGGGAAAAGGTTATGGATACATTGATATTTATGATGCATACCAAAGAGCACATGAATTAAGTTGGAATAAATCATACATACATTAGATATCAAAATAAGCTGGTTATATTCATATTTTAATGGAATACAATTAAAATTTTCCATGATTTGAATAATGAGCACCAAAATATCAAAGATTCAAAGATAAGTGAAAATACATTATTTCATAAGAAGGCATGTGACACCTCATATACCATTGAATAAAATGTAATATGATTAAATAATATATATGAGATAGAACAAGGAAGACGAAGATGATAGATATGTTTAATGTTAATGAATATAACATATGGACATTTGATACAATTTTATATCCAAAGATGAGCACTATATCATCTTATTTTATTTGTGAATTTAGGCATCTCTTGGATGAAATATTAAGACTATAAAATTACCATGTTTTTCATATTTAAATATTTTAAAATCTACAAAAAATCAAATATTAAAAAAAATCAAAATTAGTACATATACATGTCATGCTTTACTAGTTTACATTATTGATTGATGTTATTTATTTTATATATGGTGAATCACATAACCATTTTATGCACACATTATTTTCATGGTATACATGACTGGGATTCAATACATACATTTTATATATGATACATAGACATATAGATTCATAACATCCACCATACCTAGGGGCTACATTTCTACATTAAGGGCATGCCTGCACTGGGGGCATTTTAGTATGTTTTTTAGGTTCTATCTTTCCATGAAATTCCATCGATCATATCAAGATTCTAACATTATTTATGCATGCCTTAATCTTTCATATAATTTTAGGGTTATCTTTCATATGGACATTGTAATTTTCTATGTTAGATGATGGCATTGACTGATTATGTAAACTACAATTGCTTATTCTATGTGTGTTTGATATTAATTATTTTCCATTGTGTGATTATTCATGTATGCTACTTCATGAGTTTATTGATGTGTATTACATTGTTTGTTATATGAGTGCATTGATTGATTTTTTCATATATTAAATTAGAGGATCATCTAGTTCATGTCATGGTTATGTCATGTTTGTGTTGAATTAGAGTTGAGATAGAATTGAATCATGTGTGATTTTGTTGATCTTAGTGTCTTGATTATTATCATGAATAATTTTATTATATGTAATTCCATTATTTATATCATGCATTTTATATGTTGCTTATTATTATATGGCTTATTACTATGTGCTTATTTTTTATAATTATTTAACATGACACTTTTATGCCTATTACATGGATTACATGTTCCATATGTGCTCTAATGATCAAATATTTATACGATGGCATATCCTATCATGTTTACATGCATTACATGATTACGTATTTCTATAAAACACATGATGCACATAACACTATCTTTTTAGATGAGTGATTCACATGATTCATCCCTCATATCAAAATCACAACATATAATAAGATTGTAAACCTTTGAGATTTAGGTTGTGATAGATAGATAATTCAAATTTTGAGTTAGATTATGTGATTTAGATTAGATATATTATGGCATTTTTGATACACATGTGGATAACTCTATAGATTTTAAGGAATATTTTATAGATTCTATGGCAATATGAGACAAATTGTAGGGGTTATATTGAGCATATTTTATCAATTTTATTAGATTAAGCATATTTTATCAAATTTATTAGATTGAGCATATTGATAGAGCAGATTATGAAATTTCTATGTCACTTTGAGGTATAGATGGATCATATTTAGGGCATGAATATTATTCATTAAAATAGTTTTATATTTATATTATGTATTTTAATGTGGAATATTGGTACTACACAAGTATTTTGCATCTAAAATATGTTTACAACAATTGATTTAGAGTTTTAATTTACATATGAATCTAATTTGGGGTTCTACCAAAAGAGTTGTGATGATATTTTGAGTAGTGAAATTTAATTTTGTATCACTCAATTAGCCCTCCTCCATCTCCAATGAGGGATAAGGCATTTATACTTCTCAGCTCATGATTTTAACAAAGGAATTTCCTTGGGGCATAATCACCCCATGGTATTCTCCAATTGAGTTCAAATGGAAGTTTGGTTTTTGTACCCTCAAGTGTATATATTCCTTGACTTTTTCAATTTTAAGTGATTCAAATACCTATATTCTTTTAGACTATCTATCATGGGTGGACAATTATTTCTACATGTTTCCCTAAAGGTTTTTCATGGATTAAGTAGGACATTTGAGGAATACTTTTCAACACCAAATGTGGTACTCATAGATACCAAATTTATTTCTTTTATCTTTTTAATCTATCATTTTCAATACTAAACTAAAGGGAGAATTTTTAGACACATAAATTTGGTATTACACATTTATAAGCATCAATTTTAACATATCTTGATGTGATTGGACTTGTGCATGCACATTTGACATTTTTACACATTTCCTTCATCTATTAACTCATTATTTGACTTGGTCAACCCAATTTCCCAATATACATATTCAAGTCCTCCCTAATATGTGCCTAAATGCTTCATATTCATAAGCATAATGGATTAATGTTACAAATCATTAATTTCACCTATCTTGACACTACCTACAATAATATGTTAGGTGTTACCACATGTTTCCACCTCTACCAACACCTTCTAAGAGTCAATAATGGCTAATTTTAAAATTTAGACATCTCTCTTGCATCAACCTATATATGTTTCATATGGTGGTTGTGAGGTAAAATATTAAAGAGTCATATATAAATACAAATCAAACCTAAGGTCTTAGTAGATGGAATAAATTGGTCAATATTTGGCATGCACATTCAAAAATTATTTTTCACATCCTTGAGACATTATCCAAAAATAATGCACATCCAAAACATCTAAATGTAGAAGCCCTAAATCTAAGTTCAAATATGAAACATAATTTAAGATTGTAAGTTATCAAGTGTTGAAAATAAAAACATTTCATTGCATTATATTAGATCACAAATGAGTGTGCACACACAAAAATATAAGAGGGACAACTATAAGAAGTTGGAGCCCTTTTTAGAGTATTTAAATGTAGGTGATGCTCAATCACTAACTAAGAGAGGTTAGGGATATATGTCCCATATTTATAACCCCTTTTATAAGTAAAGCTTATGTCAAAAATGAAGTTAGCATTTTAAGCCAAAGGTAATAAAAATTATAATATCCACACTAGATCAAAGGCAAAAAAACACATAGAAAACATCTTCAAAAGAAGGCACAACATTCTAAACTGGCATAGCCTATAAAATCAACATGGACAATACCAACATACAAAGGATAGTATTGGTTATCATATGTGTTTGAGATTCATCAGTAGCATCTAAGTAGATTTTGATGGTTTGATGCCTAATATGAATGGTTATAGATCTATTACAAAGCATTTATAAATATTATGACAAGTAATTTCTAGTATAAATCAAAAAATAAGTGTCTATGTCCCCCTCTTTTATTTTTCATTTACAAAAATAGTAGGTGCAATCAATCTATCTTTATCATTTATATCTATATGGTAAATAATTTATATTACACAATATAAATTTTAATATTTTTATCTTGTTTAGATCACCTTAAATCCAAAAAAAATCTAAACCTTCTTCACAAAATTTAACGTTATAAAGGAACTCATTGGTACACAAATTCAAAATTGAACTATTTTTTAGAGTGATTCCATCCCTTTGTTTTCAATTTATTTAAGTTATAATAAATAATGGACTATTATATAAACTATATATTTGAATGGCATTATCATCAAACATAATTTGAATTGAGAAAAAAATTTCCTTGGTTGCTTCAACTGTAACAATAAACATATCACTAGGATGGGAATTATAGTCAAAAACTAGTTAATTGTAACTCCTTTTTATTTAATAAATTACATTTTCATTTGTATTTTTATCATGTTATTAGATATGATTTATAAAATTATTTTTAAAAAATAATAATTTTGATTTGGAGGAGCTATAGATTGATCGACATCATTTTTCCTCCTATTTGGGTTGGGTTGCCCTCAATGAGATATTGGGCATTGTGATTCAATATAACACATCTACTTGATGGATGTCCTTGAAATTTATGATAGTAAAAAAATCATTTTAGATCATAAATCCCATAAAAATATCTTAAAGTATCTAATCCTCTTACTCCAAGTAAAGAGATAATGTTATACTAAAGTATTTTTTTAATTATTATTGTGGACTCTCACTAAGCCTAGTAAAATGTCTTATTTTTATTTATGGGGTTGAAATGGAATTATTATATGGTTGTTTTTATCACCCAAATTTTAACCCTAAGGAGGGATACTCAAGCCTCCTTAAATTTGGAATAATATAGAAACACCTCAATTGTTGTGGGTAACAATTTTAAGAGGTGAATCTCTAGATTATGGGCTACCTCCCATGTACAACACCTAAAACTAATCACTAACCTAATTTATTATAATTAAAATGGATATAATGATATTAAAGACTACTCTGATGGAGGTGATGTACCAAAGTAAACTCCATAACTTACTTGAACCTGCACTATGGGAAATAACTACAAAGCGGATCTCAAAATCCAAGGTTCTTATAACAATAGTGTTTGAATATAAAGGTAGAATGCAATGTAGACTTTAAATTGGATTAATAATAGGATTGATAATGGAAACTAATAATCTTCCTTGCACTTAAAATCACACAAGCTACCAAATACATATTATATGGCCTGCTAGAGAGTAGATTGCTCACACAAAGACATGAAAGAGAGATGAATGTAAGGAAAGAAACTATCAATTGTCATTTAACAACAAAACTATTTCATACACTTAATGTAAGACTTGAGAAATATAAAACTAATTTGAATTATTTATTCCAAAGGAAAATCAATATTCAATTCAATAGGGCTTCTTCATACCAATCTTTGGATAGATTACAATGCCCAAAAGGAAAGATAATTAGATAAATGAGGCAGAGAGAGAAATGGCATGGAAAATAATAATTGACAATTGTTTCTCATGAAATATCTAGTAAAAAATAAGAAGGAAGTTATATAATACTCTTGTGAGATACTCTTTGACATATGTTGCATTTCTTAATCATATTTTTCAAGGGAGTTGGCATATGAGAGTTTAATGGTTCATCATTCATTCAAAACTACCTATCTTGGCTTGTGAAGAGTGAAAAATGGATTTGTTGATCAGTAGATCACAAAGTACTTCCTTAAAACTTACTCTTTGAAACCTATCATACATTTGAAATCTCCCTTATATTTATATTTTAGTGGTAATCACCATATAACTCTTTAGGTGTCTTGAAGCCCATTTGTCTACTATGCATGTCCTTGATTGAGAGTTTTAAAACTTGATTTCATATTCATAAATGCAACCAATATTCATGAAAGGCATATCCATATCTTACTAGACTTGAATCAACTCCTTTGGAAACCTCAATCACTCTCCAAGACTTAATCTTACACCCAAATCTTACATTTTCCTTCAAATCCTTATAGCCCTAAAAACACACAAAGATCCTTCTGTATAAGAACTTACAAATGATCTTTGGAAACTAGGCATAGTTTTGAGTACTTAGTGTTGACAAAATTTTGACCCTGTAGGTCAAATTGGGACCCGTATAGGTTAAAACCTAATCTTTATAGGTTTATATGGTGTTTATTATTATGTCATAAGGTGTATTATATGTTATTTAATGTCATTTAATGATACATTAGCCTTGGTCATTAGTCTTATTAGTCAATATGTTCTTTTGAGTCATTTAGGGGTCTAAATAGAGCATTTAATTACTTGCATAGAATCCTAGATAAATTTGAATGTGTCAAAAGGTGATGTCATTTGACATGTGTCCTAAGAGGTCTTAATGAATTGTCATAACTAAAAGGTGGTAGGGTTTTTAGAAGTAAAGGAAGTTTTCTTGAGAAAAGAGAAGAGTTTGGCACTTGTACGGCCTATGGGAGAGTTTTACACATGGTATAAAGTTTTAATATGAATGTTTAGATTCTTTATATCCATATCAGTTATGACATGCTTTGGAAGTGCTAAAAAAGGCCAAAAACCATTCTGCTCCTTTTTCATCCTTATAGGCACATAGAACCAATCTTTAGGTTTGTACTTGGTATGGCCAACTGGGGAGGTTCTAGGTCAAACGCTTTTGGGAGGTGAAATTACACTCAAAGAGATTAATTTACATAATATGAGTTCTAATAATGGTATCTTGTGCTTTATGAACCATCATCATGAAGTTGACTGTGTTTTTCTATTTACTTTTAGGTTTTGCTTTAGTTTGGGTATTTCCATACAATCCAGCTGTTGATATTGGTTAAAAATTATTTTTACTCACTTATATAAAAAAAATTAATTATTTTTTTCACGTTTAGAGTTGATTTATTGATCAAACCAACTCAATTTGATGCAAGGAGAAGTGAAGGAATAGAGTTACAGTCTTTTTTTCAAATTGTTGAAGGTTTCTTCTATGTTATGGTTCCAAAATGAAGCAAAGTGATTTTTTATTTCTTATATATTAATTTCCTTCATCTAAAATTCTAAATAAAACTTTAATAACCACTTAAAGAGCTAAGAGAGAAAGTAATTACACAAAATAGCCATCTATAGTAGTTATACAGCCTGACACTTCTTGAAGGAGCATGGAAATTATGTTTGAGTGCCCTCTGAGGTTTGGAAGGGTTGAACATGATTTAAAACAATTTTTAAGAGTGTTGATAAGATTTTATGCTAGTGAAACCTTAAGGAGACCTTCCAGGAAAACTTGTGGCACTTAGAGACAAATTCCCAAAATTGTTAAAATAAAGGTCTAAGCCCTTTTTGGGTGTCCTTATACATGATTACATTGAGTTCTAGGACTTCCAAGTACATTTTTTCTCAATATTCAATATACTTATATCAACTTGAAAATAAATATAGGTTTTTGATTTGAGGAGAGTGGTTTTTGAAAGCCCTGAAGTTAATCTTTGAACACTAAAATTCCACAATGTTATCTACAGCAAGATGAGTTGATAACAAGTTCTAGGCTGAATGAGTAGATTTGGTGTTTAAGATTAGGTTGGATTGTCTTGATTCACTAAGGATAATATAATTTCGATCTAAAATCATCAAGGGGTTACTATAATATTTTTTCTCATCCACCAAGGATGAGATAGGCTATATAAATGGCTTAACCACAGTCACCTACAGCCATACTACCTCCTTCAAAGCTTAACCCAAAGTTGAAAATTAGACTATGATATTATGATGAAATGATTCCAAATTGTAAAATTGAAATTAATAACCTAAGGATCATTTATAAAGGACAAAATATTGTGTTTTATACCCTAAACACACCTACAGATGTGTATAATCCTAAAATATTCACCTACAACTATAAGGAGATGAAAAGTTACTTTGGAGTATCAACTCAATAAGGATAGCTTTAAAAGAATGTTTTAAACCTTATGGTATTATTATGACATCAATATAATTCATGTTAATAATAGGAAAAGTATTTTAGACATGGTCTCAATCCTAAAGTAGGCTTACACAAGAGTTTTAGGCCAATACCCACCTATAGCTAGATAAGCCTGCAATGAGCAAAAAACCTTGTCTAAGTGATGATCAATCACAAGAAACATGAGTGAAAAAGTTTAAATCACTACCCAATAGTATTTAAATGTGTCATAGATACCAATGAAATTTTTCCAAGGTCTAATCCTAACCTACACCTATAAGTGTTCCCTCCAATACAAAGCACAATCAAACCTAATAGAGCAGAACATGGTTGAGAGAGACTTAGACATGCAGACCCCTGCACTATCCATGAAATAAGATTTCAAATTAATTCACATGATATCAATTTAATAATGTATCTTATTTTATATGTTCCAAGGTAAATTTTTATCCACAAGGCCCCTGCCTTGCTAGACACAATTAGCTATAATTAATTATAGTTGATAGTGATCTAGTTGATGCTTATCCTAGGCCTTTAGCATGGTAAATGCATATAATAGATAAATAAAAGAAATATGAAGTGAAATTAAAGTTTTAATAATACCTTACATTGATTTAAGTAACTCTATATGAGTAGTATACACACATAGGAAAGAGGAACATATAGTCAAGAAGTTGACCTTAGTCTAGGATAATCATGGTAAGGTATGAGCAAAGTAGGGTTTGAAAAGAGTTTAAAGATTTATATGATTATGAATGGATCCTAATATAGGTAATTATGTCTCATGAAAATATAATGGTGAATATGGAATAGAGAAGGAACCTAAACATGTAAAACATAGACTACATTCTAGATCATGCACAATATATCTCCACATATAGTTTATCTTGGATCTTAAGGCTTTTGGAAGGCCAAATGACCTTGTAAAGAGAAAAAAAAATTGTAAAAAAACCATTTAAGACTTTAATAATACCATACAACATTTTTTGGTTAAAAAAATAGGTTAATTTCCTTTTATTTTATCTCAGACAGAGGGCACTTCCCCTCATGCATAAACTAGTAGGTTTGGAGAAAAGGGGATGAAGAGTGACCAAGGAGCTATTTTTGAATGTAAATGAGGTGTGTGAAGTGGGAATAAATATAATAAAACATGATAAATCTTTCACAAAATAGGTGAACACAAAAAGATGGCCTGGGTGGCTACGTTTACAAGTAGGCCTAAAAGGCAGAGTTTTGTTTAGTGTCCAAATGGGAGGTCAGTTCTACTTCCATCCTTAGGTATAACTTATAACTAATTTGGAATTTTTTTATGGTTAATTAAGAGGTGTTAAAGAATTAAGAGTGTAGGGGAATCTATAAAAATTCATTTTGGGCTCTGAGGTGCAGTTAGGCTATAAAACCAACATTAGGCCTAGTGCCCATTTGGGGTCCAACTTCACCTTCACCTTGATATGAAAATTATAACCTAATAAATAATGTTTATAGTATTAATTTGGATGTTTAAAATCTATTACTATGTATAATATCTCACAAGGGAGTCATCTTTTGGCTCAAAATCAACATTAGGCCTATACAAAGAAAAATAAGGGCTCAAATAGGTAACTTCAAATGCTCACATATTTTAGGAGGATTTGCATGGAGGCTAGAGGATTTTGGGAAAGTTAGTGGGGGTCCTCAAAATAAAATTAGTGGAATTTTTTTGCTACTCCAATGTCAGAACTTTATGAACAAACCTTAAGGATAAAATCTGCCTAAAACCCTTGCAAACCCAAAGTCAAGACCTGATGGAGAAAATGAGGATGAAAAGATGATAAAATGGAATAGTTTGTATATAATAGTTATTTTAAATTATATATTACTCTCTCAATCTCCTCCCCACCCTTTTGAGTTGTATGGAATTATATAAACAGGGTATAAAATAGGGTACTTTTGACTATTTTGTGTGTTTTGTAGGTTATGGAAGGAGTCTGAAGATGAAATAAAGTTTGGGGGAAATATTATGAATTTTAATAACTTAATGTGGAAATTTCATTCCTTGGAAAAAATCCTATGTGCCTCAACCAAATGCTTCAACTTAGCCAGTCAAAACTAGCATAGTGACAAAGCTAGTGAGAAGTGTGAAAACTCTAAGAAGTGATTTCAAGGTGTGCCTAAAGCTTATAAGGCCATGGAGGGACTTAAAACATGACATTAACTCCTTCCCATGTATTTTCATGTAAAATTGATTCCATTTTGGAGGCTAAGTGTGCAGGGTGCATGAAAGAAGCATTTGTTAGATTACAAGCAATAATAGCTCATCTCTAGATGATTCTAGATGACGAAGACTACAACCAATGCATAGAGAGGCATGTATGATAGCCTTTCCTCTCATCTCAATCATAAAAAATTTCCTTAATCAATTTTTATATGTTCAAATACGTCCAAATCATGAAGGTAGTTTTTTGAACTAGCATGAGAACTTTCATGCCACTTTGTAAGAGTTTCATGACTTAGAGAACCACTTGTTCCTTCTAGCCTTACATGGTTCATCCCAAATCCTCTTCTCATGCACAATTAACTCATTTTATCATCTTGACAAGTTTCCTTATGACCCTTTGACTTATCTCTTCTCCTCTCTCTCTCAAGTTCTATAAGAACTATCTATTTTGGCCATTGTAACTTATGTTCTCTGAGTATGGTGAAGCCCTACTCATTTGCATACCATTTGATAAATAAGAATAATGATTTTTACCTCTTCATGACTATTTATAGTGTAACCTAGTTGGATGATTGATTTTTATTAAGTGATAACTCTTTTTTCCTTAGTATGTTATTTCATTCTTTCATCATATTTGTAATTAGAAAGCTTTTTCTTGTAGGGTATGTGAAGTGTTCTAAGAAGTGTCAAGGTTAAGTGAGTTACTCTATTCACTAGTGAAATTTAAGGCATGTTGTCTTGTCCTCCTATCCTAATAATTCATCCATAACCTCAAATTTTAATATTTATGTGAGAAGATGCAAATCAGAGAAGTGTATGTTTGGTTAGTCTCTTGGTTTCATGTGTAACATATAACTAGTAAGAAGTCAGCATCTTATTTGGTGTATCACCTCCGTTAGGATAGTTTTATTTCAGTTTTATCTCTCCCTTTTTCCCTCTAATTTTTAGGTGTATTAGTGATCTAAAGTGGTACATCAAGGGAGTTATCCCTACCTAGAGATTCACCTCATCCTTAGGCTACCCACAAGCCTAGAGGTGTTTTAATTATGCCACTTAGATGAGGAGAGCTTAGACATCTCCTCAAAGAGTGAAAATCCAAGTGACAAAACTTAGTATTCCATTAAAACTCTATAAAATATTTCATGACCATATATTAAGTTTAAGTACAATTATTCACCTATTTTCTCTCTCCAACTAGGCCTCAATTAGGTCATTAGGATTAAAAATTGAGATTTCTCTCCATGCTTATCCCATACATGTGAAACCACAAATAAGTGTTTGATTCACTTGTATGACCCCGTGAATATTTTCTATGTCAAATTTGGGCTTCTGAAACCTTGTGTAGGTGGGTAAACCAATAATTAGCCAAAAAACTAGTCCTTCACAAGTAATTTTCACGCTACCTTCAACAATCAAACCTATAGGAGTAATTTTAGGGTGTAATGTATGTATTTTTGGGCTTTAAGAGAGAATAAACCTAAATCAATCCTTCCCAATGGTTTTCATATATCCATGAGGTTAAACACACTATTTTGAATCTAAAATCTCACAAAAACATAGCATTTAATGTGTTTGTACAAGAACAAGTACAAAAAAACTTTATGGTGAGAATCTTATTGGAGTGAATAATGATGTTTAGGTGGCTTCAAGAGAAATCAAACTCATTTTAGGCACTTAATAAGCCAATCTATCTCATCAAGTTCTTATTAGGGTTTTTAGAGGGTTTAGAGTAGTTTTGGTTCTTAACAATTGTTCATCAACCCTAGGGACTTAAATCTTGAACCAATGCCACAAAATTTAAGTGCACAAGTGTATTAAAAATTTTATAGGGGCTCAATATCCAATGTATTTTTTATGTATAGTTTGGCTCTCATGAAAGTGCTCTTTAAGTTTCTACTATGCCATTTGGGAGTGCTCTATGGTCTTAATAATTGTTCATACAGGTTAGGGACCTAAACTAATATCTAATTCCAAAATAATAGAGTATGTATACCCCTTCACCATCCCTAAAAACCATCATACCCCATGCACAAGGTTAGATTCACACTAATTAAGAGAACATATGTTTTGAAATATAATTTACACTTAGAAGTTCTTGAGTAGGTCTTTCTTCGGCCAAATGGCCACTTTTATTATCTTTATCTACCTATGGATGTCTTTCTAGGGTATATTCCACCATTATTCACTTATTATTTCCCTCAAGATCCTATCTCACCTTCAACAAATCACTCGTCTCAAAACTATACACATAGGCTTGTGTGGGTGGGTTTAGGCTTACTAGGCCTAAATAGAGCTATAAACCTTAAAATTGATTTTATTGACTCTGAATATCATATGGAATCATACAAACATTATAAATTTATTTTCATATGACTTTTTTCCTCCCATAGACCTTTGTCTTTCAAACCAAGTAGGCATCTTTCATTTGACTAGGAACCCTGTAGGAGCACTTGACTATAAAGTGAAATTAATTTGATCATTCTCCCTAATCCTTCTATTTATGTTTCTCTTTGACTTTTAGTGATGATATTTACATTTTTATTCACATAAATCACAACTCCACTATTATGCATTGCATCTTCTTCTTAAATATGAAAACTAACTTGAGTTACTCAAGAAGACCTATAGGTAGTCATTTGGTGTCTTTTTCCATTTTAAATTTTAGGACCTCTTGTAAAATTCATTAAACATTTAATTGATATTTATCACAATATTGATAGTTTATCTCTCTTATTTTTACCCTTTACAACTTCTTAAATACCTTACATCTTCACAAGCATATAATTTCTCTTCTTGTATCTGTTCAAGATATGGTTATAGGTGATCAAGAGGTTGTTGTGTTTTTTAATCATTACCAAACAAAAACCTCCTCATAAATCACATGGATTTATTCCAATATCTTTATCTCACATGTTCACTTTTAGATGTTTTCCATGTTGACTTAAGGCTTTAAACTACTCAAGTTTTCCACTATACCTGTAGGTGTCATTAGGGTATATTGAGCATTGGGTTTTAAAGCCACACACTATCCACTGATATTAAACTTATCCAAGTGTAGAAACACTAAATTTCCCTCACCATTTAGGTTTTCAAACTAAACTCTTAGTACATAGTTCATTGTATTTCACATGAAAAAAACCTACGGGTTTGCAGACCTGTAAGTCTGAATTTTCATGTTTTATGCCTTGTATGATAATTGGATTTATATTTTAAATATTGAGAATGTTTCTCCATTATTTCATTACATTTTTTATTATTTCATGATATTCATATTATTTTGATAGTGCCAGACAAGAACTTTGGAAACCATTTGTATAGGTAGCCTCATAACATAGTCTTCAAGCTAGGAACATTAATGCTACTTGGGTAAGTAGTATGGAGTGACAAATCATGTTAGAGTGTCTTTCATGAGATGATAAGATAATGGAAAACATTTAATCATCACTTTTATTCATTGAACCCTATCAAATCTTCCAAAACTTCAAGTACAAACATGTGACATATCCCTCATGGAAGCTCCTCTTAATCCTTAATTACTCACACATGTGAACATGATGGAGACAAACATTATATGGTTTTATAGGCACATATATATCCTAAAAATACTCATCATGCTCCAAAGAGATTAAAAATTCATGAAATTTGTGTAAAATTGAGCCTATAGGGTTTGTAAGGGGTTTTTTATTACCTTTTTAGTTAGCAATGATTTATACAGCTTAGCCCCCTAAACCTTAAACTATTTTAGTGAATCTTAATTCCATGAGGGGTCCCTCTTATTCCTTGGATAATTTTACCCAATTCTTTTGTATGTTCATGAACCAATCATAAATTTCTAGCCTTATTGAGCTTAAGAAGAGATTGAATGAGCTTCTGATTAATTTTATCCATCTATTGACCTTTGTACACTTTTGCAAGCTTATTTTCAATGTGGATTACTTTAGTAAATTAAAAATACACTCTTATATACACTTTCACCTAAAGGTGGACCCTCGTAACCATAGAAATGATTGAAAACTATCTTATTTTGAATGATTCTCTATCTTTATATGTTGGACTGCAAATTTCTCTAACTCTGACCATTATCTAACCACCTATTAAAACTATGCACATTGTAAACTCTCTTTAAATTATTTTCATTTTTAAAAGTATGTAAAATTCCTCAAATTTAGCTTAGAAAGTGACTAAATAAACCTTGGGGTGCATTGACAAGTGTGGTGGAAGACTAATGCATGATTAGATAACCTCAAAGGCATGAATAAACCTCATACAATGAATCATCACAATGACATGACCTTAAACACATATAGACAACCAACATTTTCTCATAAATGACCTTTGAATACTATACAAGTGCATGACGTGATCAAAACCTTAAACACTATTAAATAAATATTCCATTGACCACTTGAAGAAAATTATAAGACCAAGGTGTCCATCTACAAGATTGGGAATTTGTATGAAAAAGTTTCAACCTATAGGGGCTGACCCTTTTGACCTAGGGGTCAAAAAATGGTAAAACAAATGGTGATTCATAAGGGCAGCATGCTTGCAATGCTAACAGATAAGTGGTCGTATCCTTCTATTGGGTAATGAATTCACTCTCATGTTGTAATCTTAAACGGATATACCTATTGAATATTTAAACTCACACCACACCACACAATAAAAAATAACACAACATGCTAAAATCATTTAGCTAAAAACACACAACAACAAACTCACACAAAATATTATGCTAAGCACTTATAGAAAATAAACATATCACACAACTATGTATAAAACATCAAACTAACCTCATTAAAAAGGCTTCAAGTGCATCACATTGATTGGGATACTTAGATATTCTCTATTGAGTATTGATAGCTGCAAAGCATTATATTCTTTACACCCAATGATCAAATGGGGCCCACTAAAAATGTATCAAATTTTGTGTTTCTAGGCTTCACCCTATCCTCATCCACTTTAAAATAGGATCACCTTCTTGGAAATTTATTGCACTATCTCTCTTATCAAAGGTTTTCTTCATTTGAGCTCAGTGGTACTCTAAAGTGTGCATGGATTCATGTCTCTTGTCCTCTAATTCCATCAATTTTATCATCCTTACCTCCATATAATTATTATCTATTAGTTCTATTTAGTGTGATAACTCCAAGGTAGGCAGCTCAAGAGAAATAGGTAATTTGGATTCTCTACCATACATATGCATGTATGGTGATTTACCCATAGCCCTCTTAGGAGTGACTCTATTATCCCATAAGGTTGACTTCAACATTTTATGCCAACTCCTTTGATTATCATCAACCATCCTCTTAATGATCTTGATCAAGTTTTAATTTGTAGACTCTACAAGTCCATTCCCTTGAGGGTAATAATTAGAAGAGGTACTTAGTATATGACATGCTAATTTACCCATTCACTTGTCTTTTCACCAATTAAATCTAATACATTATCAAATATGATGGTTGATGGTTCTATAAATCTAGTCACTATGCTCTCATATAAATCAAGGACTAATTTTTCATTAGCTTCTTTAAGGGATACAACCTCTACCCACCTTATAAAATAATCATTGGTTGTCAGTATCCATTTTTGACCTACACTTGAAGGAGGATTAATCATACCTATAAAATCAATCCCCCATTGCATGAATGGTTGATCAACTTGGATGGGGTTGAGAGGTAATTATGCTAACCTTTGATTTCCAATGAATAAATCACACTTTACACAATTCTTACCCATGCATGTGAGTCCTTGAATAGGCTAGGCTAATAGTAACCTCCCCTCGTTATCTTTATTATTTTAGTTTTAGGAGAAAAGTGGCCTTCTGCAGGCCAATCATGGAATTTATCCAAAATTATACCTATTTTCTCAATCTAAACACACCTAAGCAGCATACCATTAAGAAATTTTATTAAAAAGACCCCATTTACAAAACCATAGGGTATAGATTGAATCCAAACTAAAGTACCTCCTCTTTGACTTGTCTAAGTTGGTTGGGTACTCACCTATTTGCAAGAACCTTATCATGTCTTGTATCCAACTAGAAGTATGTGAAGGTGTTTTCTCTTGGGGATCATCTTATATTACCTAGGATGTCTCTTTATTCCCTTTAAGTTCTAATTATAATTTCTCACATAAGCCTTTCCCTATTACTAGTTTGGTGACCTTAATATCTACATCATATTCCATCACTTTATTAATCTAACCTACCCACTTCTCATTCAAGTCCCTATTGAGAAGGAAGTCTTTAACACTTGGGTGGGATATCATAATGTGTATCTTATCATTTCACACCATATGTCTAAATGTTTTCAATCTTTTTATGACTTCTAAGACTTGTTTCTCGACAAAAGTATAGTTCTCTTCATAGCCTTCAAGCCCTTGCCAATGAATACAATGGGATACTCAACACCTTGATTATTTTTTTATATTAACATAGTAGATATGGTGTCAATATTGGAGAAAGCATATAAAAAAATTCCTTTGAAAATCTAGGGTTAATCAAGGTAGGTGCTTGTGATATAGCTTATTTTATAGCCTCAAAATTACTTTTCCCTTCTTTCATCCAACTGAATGTTTTATGCTCTTTAACATGGTTGTTAAAGGTTTTACAAGGTTATAAAAACTAGGTATAAACCTTCTAATAAAGTTTATATTTCCAAGAAAAATATGCATTCCCTTCTTATTCAATGGTAGAGACAAGGCCAAGATAGCATTCACCCTTTCAGAGTCTATGGTTAGCCTTTCCTTTGAGACAATGTGTCCTAGTGGATTTCCCTCATGGACTATGAAAACACATTTATTGGGGTTAAAATATGTCCCAAACTACTTACACCTCTCAGAAATCAATCTTAAATGAGCTAAACGATCACTAAAATCTTTTTAAAAAATAGCAATATCATCAAGGTATATTAGAACCATCTTGTTAATCAAACCTTGGAAATCCATGTCCATGTATTTTTAAAAATTATATCCTACATTATAAATTCCAAAATTCATCTTATTATAGGCATAGGTGCCCCATCTGGTTGTAAAGTTAGTTTTATATTGGTCATCTTCTTTTCCTAAAACTTGATTATAACCAAAATACCCATCCAAGAGGGAAAAATGTTCAGACCCTACAACTATTTGAAGTATTTATTCCATTGAAGGTAGAGGATGATTATATTTCAAAGACACCTTATTTAAATCCTTGAAATAAAAACATAATTTTATTTCCCCACTCTTCTTATAGGGACTAGATTAGCAACCCATGAAGAGTGATTAATGGGGAAAATGTTATTTGATTCAATCAACTTGATTAGTTATTTCTTTATCAAAACTTAAACCTTAGGTATTTTTGGTCTTTTCTTATGTCTCACTGGTTTTGCAATTGGTTCCAATTCAATGCTGTGTTTGTATAGACTAGGGTCAAAGCCCTCGAGGTCACCATATTCCCATGTAAAGACATTTGAAAAATATCTACATAATTTAAAAAAGGTAGACTCCTCAACCTTAATACATACCTTTTCTAGCTTGAAGATTTTATCTTTTAAGGTTTTAACTCTTTCAAAATTATCCTTAGCTACATACATGCCTACCTTTTCCTTTCTCATTTGATATTCTTCATTGAAGATGTTTTCAAGGGGTACCAATCCTTTAGGAAGCTTGTTGAACTGTAGATACATTATTTTGTCACCATATTATTGTTGAAACTTGGCCTGATTATTTGAGGAGAACTCAAATTTTTCACATAGAAAATATGTAATCTTCCTATCACTATCAAAGACTTGAAAACTTGCATTGTTATCTAGGATAGATGATCTAACCAATAATTTGACAAGTGGTTGATGCTTCCCATTTCACATCATTTTTTACATCATAATGAGCCCCTAATATTGCCAATATATCACCATATTGGCTCCTATCTCTTGGGATTAATTTCAAGTTGAAGGCCTCAAATTCTTTAATGAGATCCCAAATCCTATGCTTGTATGCCTTCAATAATGGATTTTTGGTAGCATTTTGCATGCTAACCTATTGTACTACTAGTTCACTATCACCATATGCTTGTAATTAATTTATACCTTTCTTTCTTTCCTATTATAGGCCATGAATAAGTCCTTCATATTCTATTATGTTAGAGGAATAGCCAAATTAGAACCTAATAGCACAAAATTATTTATCCTTGGAAAGAAAAACAAGCATTATGCATGTCCCTACTCCATTTTTGCTCTTTGAATCAGGGTCCATTTTAAGAGACCATATTAGAAACCCTCTTAGTTTTATCTAGATAAATTCAATTCTTATCCTTGGTGAATATAAAAATTCCAAAAAAAAAATTGCCTTCTTAATTTTTCTACACAACTGCCCATCTACATAGTTAAAACATATAGGTTATGGGATAAATTTAAAAATAATATAAAAAACTTTCATAAACCTTAATATTATTGTATATTTTTATTCCTCTCTAAGATCTATACAATTTTAAAAACCATTTCCTCTAACTGAGTCCATATGCAAAAGTTATGTCCTTCAAAACCTGATGTATAGTTGCATCGCATAATGCTATCGCCCGACAACATGCCATCACCTAACAACGTGCTTCTGCCTGATATAATGCTTCTACCTAGTGGCTTGCTAAAATTTGAATTCATCTTGAAGAGATATACAATTTCAAAAAAAAATTCCTCAAACTAAGTTCGTATGCAAAAGTTATGGCCTCCAAAAATTGGTGCATAGTTACATCACATAATGCTAACACCCAACAACATGCCATCACCTAACAATATGCTACCACCCAATTCTATGATTTCACCTAGTAACATTTGCTCTGAAGAGATATACAATTATTATTTTTTAAATCACCAAGTCTATATGCAAAAGTTATGGCCTTTGAAAGTTGGTGTATAGTTACATCACATAATATTACCACCTAATAACATGTCAATGCCTAACAGCATGCTTCTACCTGACACTTTGATATCACCTAATGACAGGGTTGAGCCTAATCAAGTTGATCATATTTTTCAATATCTCAAGGAGTGTTTTGTCTCCCAAAGAGAGAAGAAAAAGGTCTAAAAATTAGGAACCCTTACTGAATGAAAAAAATGGGATATATTGAAGAGGGAAGAGGAAAAGAGAGAGAAAGGACATGGGCACATTATCCATGATCATTGAATGAGCTCCACCTTTCAATGGATGCCCCACCACCTTTTTATCCAGTCAGAACAAGTCCATCATTGACATTTTTTCTTCAATAGCTCCAGTTACTTATCAAGTCCTTTTCATTAGCCCATAAAAGTGTACTAGAAGACAAGATTTTATTTTATATGGTGAGTGATGATCCTTTCAAGGAGAAAATATCTTAAAAATTTTGATCATTATTGAATTCTTCAACTATCTCTCCAATCTCCCAAATAGTCTCTATGAATCTCTTTTAGCCCCTCATGCATTCAAGTCCCTTATTTTTGAACTAATAGAGCCATGTCAAGGGTAGTTGCATGTCTTTGCCTAATGTGAATGACTCGATCCTTGCATTTAAAACTTGGTGTGCCCTTTTTGCCTTTTGATTTCCTACCTAAAAAATGACAAGATACGCATTCTCTAAATCAAGACATAGCCATGTTACCTTTGATTGAGTGGCCACTTGTTAGAGGTGAGAACCATATCAAAGGAAAAAGTATAATCCATTAATTCACACCTATTATCTCCTACCAGTTTCTTGGCCTTTCCTTTATTTTGATTGGTCAATAGAAACTAACTCAGATCCTTGATTCACACCATCAATCTGCCTAACATGGATGCGTGTGAGTCATTGATCTCTTACCATTTGAATGTATCCTTGGTACCTGTCATGTACACTTTTGCCTTGATATTTGTTGACTCCCTTTGACCTCTTTTGAATACAAATGGCTACTTGATGAGACCCATATTTGATGCTTACAATAACATCTCAGGATTTCAAATTCAAATAGATATTTTTTAGACCTTTTGATTTGAATAATTCCTTCAAGTTTTTTACAATGGATAATGCCTATGGATAATTTATCTGAAGGAATTAAAATAAATGACCCTCTGGCTTTTTTGGAAAGGACTTTTTGAAGGGAAAGATACCCTTCAAAATATTGAAAAATGACCTTCTCAAAAGGAAAAATACCCTTCAAGAATTTTGAAATGGTCCTTTGAAGATTTGAAATGAGCCTTTAGCAAAATTACAGTGATCCATTTCCCTTTCAAAAATACCTTTGGAAAATTTTCAATGGTCCACTTTGAAAATAAAGTGACCCTTCGGCAAAGTTTAAATGGACCATTTCTTCAAAATAAAGATACCTTTCAAAATTCTTGTTTTGGTCCACTTCTATAAAGAAAGTGCCCTTCAGAAATTTTGAAGTGGACCACTTTGATGAGAAAAGTTCCCTTCAGTTTTCCTAAAATGGTCCATTCAAAGAAGAAAATGACCCTTCATAAAAGTTACAATGGACCATTTCTTGAAAATAATTCACTCAAATAATTTTATTGAAAGAATTCATTCTTTGACCTTTGAATTGAATGGACCTTTAGATTTTTTTAAAAGTGCCCCTTTCTTACTTTGTTTTTCTCATGACTCACAACTTATAAAGTAATTTAAGTAAAGTAGCTCCACAAACCCATGGAATGCTAGATAGAGCAATTCAGGATTATGGAGTCACTTTACTTCAGAGTTGTGACTACTTATAACTTACTAGCCAAATTAAGCAAAGTAATTTCAAAAACCCAAAGTCTTCCACCTTGTACTTTTGTAAATTCTAATGGATTCCATAGATTTTTTGATGGAGTTTGTAGCTTTTCTGATGGAGTCCATAGATTTTTTGATGGAGTCTGTAGCTTTTCTAATGGAGTTCATATATTTTTTTATGGAGTTCATAGCTTTTATAACACTATGTAGGCCTAATGCTACTACATTTATGACCCTTAACCTTCCTCTTAGGTGCATATAAGATCCTTATTTCTCCTCAAGCAAATCAAAAGTATCCTTCTCAAACAAATAGCTTGACATGATTCCACCTTGTAAATCCTGAAGCCTTCTGCATGATAAAACCTGAAGTCTTCTTGTTCTAGAAACTCAAAGTTTGAAGACTTGCCACTTCTACTTGATCATGTCCATTTCCTTAAATCATTTATAATTTGGTATGTAGGCTAAAATAAATGGCCAATAATTGTATTGTATAATGTTGCCACCCAGTAGCATGTTGTCACATGATAACATGTTGTCGATCGATAATATGCTACCAAGCCACAACATTGTATCAAATGGTAGTATATTGCTGAGTGACACCATGTTACCAAGAAGTAGCATGCTACCAAATGGCATCATACTATTGAGTGATAGTAATGTTATCTAATGACATTATGATGTTGAGAGACAACATCATGATTATGATAAGGTAAATAATGAGAATTGGATGGTAATGCATATGAACATATCTACTATATATATAAGGTAAATCACATGTATGTCCCCTTAATTATGAAAAATTATTAGCCATCCAACCCTTAAAATAATTTACAACCTAAAATTTTAGGCAAATGGGTCCTATGTACTACCCCCAAAAAATTGCCAAATATAATTTCCCAAATGAATTAATGAATATTCACCATTAAAATGAATGCTGCCTTGAACCATCAAAGAATAATTTACACATTCTTTCTTCACATTCATTAGGATTTGAAAGGGCTAGTATGTTTTTTCCTTCTTCATACATGCAATAAACTCCTATATTAATTTCTTCAATGTTCTTGAAAGGATAAAACTCATGGTTCTCAATACCTCATTCATCTAGATAAATATTAAATATACCATCAAGAGGTGCATCTAATTTTGGTCATTAGTTTGATCACCCCTATCAATAATAGTAAAATTCATGTTAGATGTGTTTGCTACATAAGGATCCACATGAAATTTTTCCAAATTTTTAGACTTAATTGAGACCTTAGCACCATACATACTCTTAAATGCCATATAGGACCAATATGAAGTCAAGTACCCCCAATTTTAGTAGTAAAGTCTCTTGAAAAATAAAAAATAAATTAAGGTGGTAAATCTCCAAACTATAATATCTTATGAGATAGAGAAGGTAGGACAAACATGAATATTTAGTTGTAAACCTTTGATGATGCCAATTATTTTGGTTGTTGATCTATCTAATTATAACACACCCTTGGAGTTTGGTTCATACTTCAAATTTTATCTTATCAACTACTTATTTTGGCATGATTGAGTTGATTACTCCACTATCAAGTAGTCAATTATGAATAAAATGAATTTATAATGATAACAAAGAGGTATAAAGTAGGATATTTATCTACTCTCTTAGTTTTGACTATTTCCCATCATTTTTCTTTAATACATTTACCAAAACTGCCCCTCTTTCAGTAGGTTGCCTAGATGTTGTATTAAACTTGGAGAGCTCATTTTGGATTAGATCTCTTTGTCCAAGAATGTACAATGTGTCCCACATTGGGATGCTTATGTGAACCTTATTCATATATTCAATATTGTTTATAGGAGAGCTATTAACCTTATCATACCCTCTAGTAGCCATAACACTACAAAGACCTTGTGTTAGTTGATACATAGGAGGAGCTTTATCATTCTAAAATATCTAATTTACTTGAGCCATAGGGACTATATTTGACACACCTACCCCTTGGGATGTTTTAGAGTTCATATTTGGACCATTACTAATCCCTTGTACCTTTTCAATCAATCTTCTTTTTTACCTTGTGTTTATAGCTATAGGATTTGAATCTCTATTTAAGTTCCCTTGGTAATTAACTACACAAATATTCTTGAGAATATTTCACCAAATTAGCCTTTGATTTAGCATTTTATCCATTATTTTCTCCTCCACTAGGCATCTCATCTTGATTCATAGTAGGCATTATTTCCCATTATGCCATAAAAGCTTCATTGAATATCTCATTTGCATAGGTAGATGAGTCATGAGGCTAATCCCTTGGAAGATTATCTCCATTATCTCACACAAGGTTATTTTGGATAGGTACTAAAGCTTTTGAGGTAGAAGGAGCATTTTGATTTTGACCATTATATTGTCTTGCTTGAGTTAGCTACCCTTGTCCTTAAGAATGGCCTTAAAAATATGGGCTAGGAACTTGGTAAGACTTATAAGGCTGATGTGGTTGATAATAACCTTGATAATATATCCATTGTTGTTGTTTTTATTGCCTCTTGAGATTTTGGACCATTTCTCAAAGAGTCATTGTCACATATGCAACATTTGACTGACTCAGATAATTAAAGGCAACTTACTTATGTTTGGGTGTGGGGATGGGAGTAATATTTATCATAAGAGTGTTCACATCAATAAGTAAAGGCATAGGGGGTCTAGGAGAGATCTCCCTAGCCTATATAAGGCAATTCTTATCCTTGATAGAAGTCTCATAAGCATTAGGTAGTGTATCCCCTCCCATAGATTGAATCATTGTGGATATGTCACTATTGAAAGCCTTAAGATAATAGAGAAAAGCATGATGTACAATAGGTGTTACCAAGATTTCTATCCTATCCCATGTGTTTTAAAATATTGTATTGAAATCTTGTATGGATTCTTTAGGGACCCTCTTTATAGTAGTTAGTTGTTCGGTCAAAGACAAGTGCTCACTCTTGTCTTAAAATATCATCCTAAAAGAATCACCAAATTGGTCCTATGAAGTGATAGAATTATGAGCCACAGTCCCATACCAAGCAAGGTTCTTACCCTTGAAGGAAATATCCAACAACCTAATAACAACATTATCTTTGGTGATGTTATGTATGTTGAAAAAATCAATAATGTTCCGTATGTGCTCAATAGGGGTAATGAAAAAATATCATGTATAAAAAGGAACACTTTTGAGGGATGACATGGGAATGTCATCATATAGGGAAAGATATATATGGCTATGGCAATTGAATAAATAATAAGGCACATTCCTTGGTGCTGCCATCATGTAAATTGGACACAACATGAGTCTCATTATAGGTATATGAGCAATTGAAGATTTCATTAGATATGGATTAGTTTTATCAAACCTATTTGATTTAATTGAATAGTAAGGAAAATCTAATAACTTAAGATAAATTCATTTAGTTGAAAACTTTGTGCTTACCTTAGGCATGAAATTAAGGCACTAGTATGCAACCAAGAGCCAATAATTTTTGGAGTCACCAAATACTACATAAAGGTGTTGAGATGGATTAAAGATATGGTTAGATCAATCATTAATCATGAAAATCAAGAAAAATGCATAAGAATTAACAAGCTAAGCCAACATATTCAAATGGGGTTTTGCAAATGATAATTAAGATCAAATTAAATAAATCATACACATAATACCTTCCCAAGAGCATCCCATCACTCAAATTTGTCTTAAAAGAATGATTTTCCCTTGATTTGGTGCTCAAATATTTAACAATGATGTGAGGAAAAGCTCCTCCATCATCTCTTACTCACCAATGAAACTAGGCTCATGATATGAAATCAATGTTGTGCATATCAATGAAGTTATCCTATTAAAAATTATTCATAATAAACAACACATACAAATGGCATGTGGATAAAATTCTACATAATAAGTTTACACAAATGAAGCTTAATCAAAGTGGTCTTGGTCCTCCTATTTATATATTTTACAAATTAATCAAGATCAATCATGACCATCCATATTGAGATCAATATGTGTGCCCATGAATTAATCCAATTATGTAAATAATATCCATAAATACCCTCATAAATATTTGGAAGGAAAGGGTATTAAAGAGGCATGAAAGGCCATAATCTTAATATTTATTGCATTTATGGCTTATGGATGCCACCCCATAAATGATTCTATTAGATGATGCATATAATAGGAATCAATTTCCAATAAAGAAATATTCAATAACTTCAATGGAATTCTTACTTAAGATCATAATTTGGTTTAATTTTCCTAAGTAAGATTAATCAAATTTTAAGAAATTCTTGGGAAATTGGTTGTACTCAATTAATCAAACTAGTCAAAATGTCATATTACTAGGTTGTTATTTGACTGGAGAGGAATTAAAAGGTGATTTTACTTAATTACATACCATTATTCCATTTAGGATGTTGTCGACACAAAATAACACATGTATGTGTCATGTGCTTTCAAATTATAAGAAAAGAGTGATGTAGAGCACAAAAATGCATTTTCATCATTTTAAATCAAAATGATTTGATCAAAGTTAATAATCATATAAAATGCATTTCCCTATTTATAGATACATTGTCCTAGATTATCACTTTTATATGACAATCTTGAACCATTTAGTGTGTTTAAGTGATTTTTGCCCAAATTGTGTATTGTTGCATTTTTTTTGTAAAATTGACAATTTTAACATAATGGTATTAGGAATTGGATGTCTACATTATGCCCCTATTTGATAAGTTTTAGTGAGACATTTAGGTGAAGCAACATCTTTTTAAATAAAAGAGTTGTCTATAATAATTTGGAAGAAAATGACCCATGAAGCCCCCTCAAGAGGACATACAAGATGAAAGAGAAGGATGAACTATCAAAAAGAGAGAGAAAGTGACATTAACCTATGGAATAGATTAAATATAGATGAGTTAATTCTTACACACATTAATTCCATAAATGATCAAAATATAATTAGAATATAATGGACCCCATGTATGTGCGAAAGGGGAAAGATACAATCCAAAAATATAAGTGACACACTTTGATCACACCCAAAGCTAGGGTGTAAGTTGCGTGCTTACAAAAGGTTCAATCTTGAGACAAGTTGCACACTATGATATTGCAAAAATAAGGGAAAAAATCTATAGATTTTGGAATTAGAATAAATAAGAGAACATTCCTCCAAAGAGAGTAAATAAGAAGGTGCTATAGTAGATTGAATTTGATCAGTTGATAAAGCAATTTTACCCTAGTAGGGATAATTTTTATCATTGATAAATAATTTTTTACCTTAATAAGATTGATTTAGATTTATGACTAGTTCAAATTTTATGCCCCATTCGGTTAAATTGGCAAGCATAGCTTAATGATATAACCTAATGCATAGATTAAATATGAGTAGGTGAAAATGTAGATGTGATGGTCTAACGACTGAAATGATCATAAAAAATCAGGCATACAAGGATGTGTAAAGGGATGAAAGAGATGAAAATAATAATTAAGATGGCTTATCCAACTTGATATATGTCATCTATCCAACAATTACTCACATAGTCCAAATGAACTTCAAGCCAATGTAGTTTACCCAAAAGTGCGAAAGAATGGAATGAGGAGCAAAAAAAATTGACCATTGTTTGATTAGACTCATAATGTATGCCAAGATATGCACATCTTGAATGGAGTCAAGTGTAATATAAGCTAGTGGTACCTAGTTTAATTGGTGCACTTGAGAGATTATCTTTAGAGTTGCATTGGCTTTGAGACTTGGATCCAAAGCACATAGTGCTTGTTATAGCAAAATGAAATTAGCCATCATAAGTATGAGTAAATTATAATGACATTGTATTTTAATTTCATTGATTTGGTTCAAATGTGAATATTTATAACTAAAGATAATGATAATAACTACCAAAACTAGAGTTACAACTATTTACATTTAAACAAAACAAAGAAAAAAGAAAACATTAATGAACCTAACTTAAAATAGAGATATGAACAATCAAGACCTAAGTAGGAATAAGAATGTTTAAAAACAAAGCAAGAACAACTTAATATTCAACATGAGGAAAAGATATAAATAATCAAGTTCCATGTGACTATGAAGATGTACTTGGAAAACAAAACAAAAGAACAAGACAATAATAACAAAATAAAAGACCAAGAAGGAGCATGAAGAAACAAAAAAGGAAAGAAGAAATAAAAGAATAAATAAGAAAGCACACCAATAAAATAAAATAAACACACACAATTAAAATTTAGTCACAATGTTAGTGTGGTTTTAAAATAATTATTTTGGCATGTGTAGTAGAGGTGTTGCTTTTTACAATAGTGTAACAACAACGACATAAAGTTTCCCCCAAGTAATAGGGAAACAACACAAAAGAAAAAAAGGGGAAAAAAGAAGAAAAGGAAGTGGATGGTTGAGTTAACTCCATATTTATAAGATAAGTGGATGTTGCCTATATAACTCTATGGATATGAGGCCCAACATGAACTTCAGGTCAAATGTAGTTCTCCTAAGAAATGGGATAGAAGAAAAGAGATGATAAGAAAAAAAACATTGATGTTGTATAAGAAAAGGGAAGATGGACTTGTAAAATGGTGAAATCATATAAATCATAATGGTCTTAAAAAATGGAAAATGCATGGGACAAATACTTTTAAAATGACAAGAGCATGGAGATCAAAATATACAAAAGTGAAAGGCAATGTTTTTGTTCTTTTGTCGATTGTTTTCTAATGTTTTTGTGCTTTTGGGATAAAATATGTATAAAATGTCCAAGATAATTACCTAGCTAAGGATATGCACATCCCTAGGTAAGAGTTTAAATAATATCTAAACTAACTAATATAGTCTATGCTCAAAAAATTGTGAGAGCGAGGTCCTATTAAGGCAACAATGTCTACCAAATAGTATCAAATAATAGAACAATATGCAACATAAAAGACCTATAAATAACAAACATGTAGGTAAAAATCATGAGCAAATACATCTTTGTTCACTTGTTTGTAAGAAGCTATGAAATACCATCCATGTCAATTTCCTTTGTAGAACTAGTGTTGAATGTGTTCATAGTGCCTATGGGTCATAATCAAGATCATAATTGGTCATGGGATAGAAGTGCTTATATTAAAATATCATTGGATATGAAAATAATTTGGTTCTAAATATAATGGTATAGAATGAACATGGTCTAAAAGAGGATGTTCTACAATGAATATGATCCAAAAGAGGATGGTTTAGGGTGGGATAAAATGTATTCAGAGTGCCAATGGTCCAAATTTTTCACTATCCAAAGTCATGAAAAGAATATGGTTCTTGAAATAATGGTCTAAGGTAGTTTAAAACAAAGAATATAATCCATCATGGGATATTCCAAGATATAATGGTAGGATAAAATATGTCAGTACAAGTTGCCCCTAAGTAAGGCTTCTTGTAGATAATGGTTTAAATGGTTGTAAAGCATAGAGCCTCTTAATTTAAACAATGTTCATGGGCTTTGTAAATTATTCACCATTTAGAGTAGCTAGTCGGTATGCCCCTAATCCATAATTCATTGTGATAACATAGGGTCCAAGCTAGTTAGGTTGGAACTTACCCTTTTTCTTGTGTTAAGCATTTATGTTCTTTTGGTTCTCTTTCAAGACCAAATCATCAATCTCAAACTCCCAAGGGAGAATACACTTCTTATATCTTATTTTTAATTTTTTCTAATAGGATTTCATGTTTTCTAGGATATCCAAATGCTTACCATCAAGGAGTTATAGCTCTTGCAACCTTGAGACTCTGTATTCTTCATCATCTTTAATATGTTCCAAAGATACTCATAATGAAGGCAGCTCGATCTTGATTGGGATAATATTTTTTTTCCATAAACAAGGGAGTATGGATTGGCTCCTATAGGGGTTATATGACTTGTTTGATAAGCCCAAAGGGTAATAAAAATTTTCAAGTTGCAATTATGGCCAACGTCATTGACAATCTTCTTGAGAATGGATACAATGGTTTTATTTGACATATCAACTTGTCTATTGCCTTGCAAGTTATATGGTGTCGATTTATTGTGCTTGATTTTGAATTTTACATAAATGTTTTTAATATCTCTATTTAAAAAGGATCCACCATTATCAAATATAATACATGTTGGGATTCTATATCAAAAGATGATATGGTAATGAATTAATTTGGCAATCTATTTCCCAGTGATGTAAGTGAGAGGAATGGCCTCAATTCACTTAGTAAAGTACTCAGTAGTAATTAAATTATGTTTATGGCCATTAGAACATGTGGAATTTATTTTACCAATGAGATCAAGGCCCCAATTAGAAAATGGCCATGGTATTGTGATCGACTATAGTGGTAAGAAAGGTGTGTGTATAAATTTTCCATGTTGTTAACAAGGAATAAACTTCCTGACATAATTGAAAGAATCTATCTCCATTTTTGGCCAATAGTAACCTATTTTGAGGATATTTTTAGCTAAGAATACACCATTGGTGTGGGCCCCACACATTATTTCATAAACCTCCTTAAGCATTAGCTTGGATTCTCATTAAGATAAATAATGAAGTAACATCCAATCATAGCCTTTGTGATAAAGCATGTTTGCAAGGAGGGTATAATGGGATATGAAATGAATTAATAATTTGTGATGACTATTGGAAAGGTCAGGTGAGAAAATATGATCATGAAAATAATTATAATAGTCTTGATACCAAGGCAGTTGAGGTGAGGGATTGGGACTAGCAACGGTGCATATCCTTTCTAAATCTAGCAAGACATGTGCAAGCTATAGAATATTTTCAATAAGAAATTGATACGCTTTAGGAATGCTATCAATATATTTAATGGACCTAATTATTTTCATTAAATCAACATAACTATTGTTGGCCCTTGGTACATGTTCAAATTATAGAGATTTAAAATGAGGCTTGATATTATCCATAATCTACTTATAGGATACAAGTTTGTCATATCTAGTTTGATACTAATTAGTGTTTTGATTAATGATAAATTGGGAATCACCATAAACCATTAAGTGTTGAATAACCCATGGTATGGTAAGATAAATTCCTACACTAAGTGCCTCATACTCTACTATATTGTTATTATAATAAAAATTGATGTGAAATGCCTTGGGAATAAAATCCCCTGGCAGTGTAATCAACAAGATGTCAGTGCCACATCCATGATAAGTGAAGTAAACATCAAAATATAGTTTATATTATTTAGGCTCACGTTGTACTTCTTTTAATGTCATGATTGAATCATCTAAAACGTCAAATCTGAGTGGTTAAGTGTCTCTAATAAGTACTTCTACAAGTTGATCAATAATAACCCACCCCTTTATAACTTTCTAATTTTGATACTCAACATCAAATTCACTTAGGAGCATGACCAATTTGGCCATACATCCTATTAGAGCTTCTTTGGATAATAAAAATTTGAGAGGATCCACCTTAGTGATAACAATGATTTTATTATTCAACATATAATGTTGTAACTTTTGGGAAGAAAACACCATAGCTAAACATGCCTTCTCAATAGGTATATACTTATGTTCATAACCTACCACTATGATACTTAAATAATAAACTATATGCTCTTTACATTGATCATCATGTTGGGCCAAAATTTACCTCATTGCATGTTTAATCACTAAATGGTAAAGAAGTAGTGATTTTCTAAGTGTTGGTAGTCTCAAAACTAGTAGGTTGGCCAAATATGTCATGAGCTTTGCAAATGCTAATTAATAATCTTTGTCCCATTAAAACATAACCCCTTTATTGAAGAGATGTATAAATGGGTAGCACTTATCTACCAATTGAGAAATAAACCTATGAATAGACTGAATCTTTCCTTGTAGGCTCTAGAGTTATTTAAGTTTTGAAGGTGGAGTCATTTAAATAATAGCCTTGACCTTACCAAGGTTGACTTCAATCCCTCTTTATGATACAATAAACCCTATTTTTTCCTAAAGTAATGCCAAAGACATACTTCTTAGGATTCAGGTAAAATTTATATCTATGAAGCCTCTCAAAGATTATCTATAGAATGTCAGGATGTCTGACATGTGTTCTTGATTTAGTTAGGATGTCATCAACATAGTTCTCAATCATATCATTCATCATGTCATGGAAGATGACAATCATAGCATGTCGATAAGTGGATCCAGTATTATTTAATCCAAATGGCATGACTTGGTAATAGAATGTTCCCCATGCAGTGGTGAATGAAATCATGTGTTGATCTTCTTGGGCTATCTTGATTTGATTATATCCAAAAAATCCATCCATGATGGATAGAATCTTCTACCAGGAAGCAGAATCGATAATCATGTCAATATTGGGTAGAGGAAAATTATCTTTAGAACATGATTTGTTGATATTTCTAAAACAAATACAAAGGCATATGCCCTAAGAAATTTTACTAACTAGAACTATGCTAGATATCCATTTGGAATAGTCTAGTGGTATAATGAAGCCTGCTCCCAATAATTTCTCCAATTCAGCTTTTACCAAAAGAGAGATATGTGGATGAATATTTCTCAGTTTCTATTTAATTAGCTTGGCATCTAGATGAATAACAAGGTGATGCACAACCAAGTGAGGGTCTAATCCTAGCATGTCTAAATATGCCCATGCAAAAATATCAATGAAATCTATCAAAATGGATATAATGTGTTCGTGTTCTACTTTATTAAGGGAAGATCCAAGATAGAAAATTTTGGGATCCTCATATGTTCCCAAGTTCACTTAAATTATGTTTTTTACAAGGAATGTAGATACATCTTCAAGAATAGTAGGCAAGGTGTGATCATGATCATCTGGTTCTAATAAAAAAAATTGTTTTTCCTCTCAAAGCTCTGGATAATGTGACAAATTTGAATCCACCAAATCAAGTAATGGCCAACTAACAAATATCTCAATAAACTCAAGATCAAGATGCTCAAAGACCTATTTTTATTCTAACTTGATGCTAGTACTAGATATAGAACTAAGACTTGGTGGACCTTGTGATTCTTTTGGGGATGAGAAAATTTTCCCATCCAAGAGTTCTTGAAATAAGTTTTCACTCAAGGGCTTATCTTTTTCTTTAATTTTTCCCTGATCAATAAGCACCCCAAAGAGTTTTTCAATTGAATATCTTGATAATTTATCTTTGTTATGAACAAGAAAGTCTACCTACTCTCCAAAGTAAGTAGAAGGATCCAAAAAAAAATCAATGCCTTGTTTATGATATCCAATGGGAAATTGATCTTTGAAGCCTATATATTTTACAATTGATTCTTCATTCTAGAATTCATCAAGGGATATGACCAAATTTTATCGATCCTAATCAATGAGTTCAATATTTCAAAGGCATAGGGAACAATGAGGTGTTAAGGTTGAAACGGCATTTGAATCAAATAAATCTATGTAAGCAAGCTCGTTAAAAAGGCTATAATGGGATTCTACATCACTACTAGGAGTCTCATCATTAGTCAATTCAGAAGAATCACTATCGAAAGTCATGAGGTCACCCCCAAGCGGTATAAATCTGAGATCGTGATTCAAATTAGGTACTCTAGATGATAAAGGTTTTGTTTTACCTAACACACTCATTTTACCATAAGGAAATGGGGATCCACTATTTTTTTAGACTATGGTCTTGATCTAAATCCCCTCTTTTATATGTTTATGCATAATCTAGGAGAGGATTTGATTATTGGCCTTTTTTATATAATTTAACAAAATGGCATTGGTATTATGTTCATAGACTAATTCTTTCTATCAGGATTATTCTATTGGTCTTTTATTTTTGGGATAATCTTTATCAGACTTATACAATTGGTCTTTGTTAGGTATTTTTTCATTATCTAAATTCGTTTAGATTTTGTGTTTCAAACTTATTGTTCAAATATTTTTGTTTGTGGACTTGCCTTTGTTAGGACATTGTTGTAAAAAATTTGTTTGAAGAAATTCCCCTAACAAAATTACGTCTATGATACTTTTATCACAACCATATTATATGAGATATCATGCCTTTATACCTTTTTGAGACCATACCTCCAAACTCATTCCTTCAAACATTTTGTCTGAGGCATCACACCCTTCAGGACTTTCATCCCAAACATTTACCAAATATAATTACCCTTCAACCTTTTTTCATTGACCCTTTTCCCCTAAAACTATACCTTGTAAAGTAGACCCTTCAAGCATTTTTACCATGAAGTAGATCCTTAAAAACTTTTGCACTACCCTTTGGATTTCTTGAAATGACCCTTTAGACACTTTGAGTGACCCTTCAGTGCTTTTTGAAATAGCCACCTTATCCTTTGGGACTTTTTCCTAGCCCTTTGTCCTCCAAAACTTACCCTTCAAGATATTTATCATGGGCATTTTTCCCTATAGACTTGCCCTTTGGAACTTTGTCTTGGCCCCTTTTTCCCTTTGCACCTACCTTTCAAGACTTTTATCTCAAGACTTTTTCCTTTGGTCAATTCCTTTAGACATTTTATTTGAGATATTTTTCCCTTCAACCCATTCCTTCAGACATTTTATTTAAGAAACTTTTCCCTTCATACATGCCCTTCAGGACTTTTATCCTAGGCATTTGTCCCTACCAGCCTACCCTTTGGGACTTTTTCCCTAGGCTTATTCCTATAGACTTTGTGTCTCAAAAATTTTGTCTGATGAAAATGACCCTTTGAGAGAATTGTTATAGACATTTTGTCTAAAGCAATTCCCCTAAAATAGAAAGCCCATAAAATTTTTCCATGCAATAATTTCCCCAAGACCAAAACCATACTGCCAAGTGTTACCCCTACTTAGAGAACATTTTCATTACATTTTAGGCTTAATTTAATATTTTATTTAGCCCAAGTCCAAATCATATTTTGTTAATACTGACCTTAGGAAAATATATTCATGCAAGTTCCTTTATGTATGTTTCCCAAATTATTATGCTAAGTCCTCTTTTTATTTGTGATTATAGAGTAGAGTGAACTAGGAAATGATAAGTGTCTAGCTAGCAGGGAGTTAAACTAATGTGATGGTCACATGGATGTCTATGATGGTCTCATGAATGTCAAAATTTAAGATCAAAAACAAAATGACATAGGTTTAAATTATGATAGTCACATGGACGTCATCGATGATCATGAGGACATCTTTTGACAGTCATGTAGACATTAAATTTAAAATCAATAAGAAAATAATAGGGGGTTATATAGTGATGGTCACATGGACATCATCAACGGTCATGATGATGTCTTTGATGGTCACATGAATTTCAAATTTAAGCTCATAAATTATCCATTTTGAAATCAAAGGTTATTGGGCCCAGGCAGATCAATAGAAAATATTGATCTATATAGTTGATCTGATGGTACAAGGTCAATGTAGACTTTTAAAAGGTTCAAACTTAGTAAGAGGCACAAATAACATGTAATTCATAGTCATGTTATATTATTCATAGTTAAATAGCATCATTGGTTCTAAAGGATTGATACAATGATACTTATCTTTGATGCATGTCTAAGTTCTACTTGAAGGTAGTTAATCTAAAATATCTAATAGGTTGTTCTCACAACCTATAAAAGGAGTCATGAATAGTTTTGTAAAATGGTACATATATTTGTAGTTTACATACAATTTGAGCTACAATTGTATAAAATTTCCTTTGTCTTTATACACATGCACATGTTGCATATCTTTACAAAGGTTATTTTAAATGTATAAATACAAGTAGACTTTTATAAAGTTTTGAAGCATAGTTAGAACTCATGTTCTGACTACCACATGTAATGAACATGCATGAACTTGGAAGATGAGGTAACCCCTTCCCCAAGCCTATAAAAATAATTGTAATCTAATTTGAATTTTTTTCAGAGAATTTTTAAATATAGGAGAAACATCAATTTTAAGCATCAGTGAATGTGTTTGTTTATTTTCTTTCCAATTTTTGTGTAATTAGTTTTTACTTTCTTTGGTTGTATGTTTCAATAATCTTTAGTGTGCAAAAGTTATGAAAGGAATATTGATTAATATGATTGATGTACTAATTTGTAGATGTGTAATAGCTATTGAAATATTGGTAAATATATTGGTTAAGATAGTCAAGTTTAATTTGATTCACAATTTTCATTTTTCATGAGCATTTTCTAGGATGTAGTTTTTTATGTGTGTGTAACAACTACCTTAGATACTTCACTAGCATGAGCCATAATCACCTAATTAAGGGTGTGCAATATTTATCCTAAAAGGAGTAACCTTTATCTCAGGCCTATGAATTTCTTGCATCATTATTTCTTTAGACTTCTTATCCATGTTTAACTATGTGTGTGCAATTGTTGATAGTAACAGGCATAGGTTCTGAGAGCACTTGTCCTTTTAGAAACTATCTATGGAAGTGATTCCTAAAAATAATAGAGGATTAATTTTTTGACATAGCTTTCCCTACTTTTTTGAGTTTGTTTTGAGACCTACCCACTCTATATTAGCAACCAACCACCTATCCAACTCACATAGAGATTCACTACCCTTATTAGGAACCACACCTCTATCCAAAAACCTTTCCAACAACCTGCATGCCTTATCCCTATTTCATCAACAAGTTGAAATAGACTACATACCTATAACTCATGACCTAGACTGGAGTTTACCTCCATTGTGATCTCAAAATGTTAGAGGCTACCTCGTTAATGATGTGTTGTGTATAAAACCTACATCAATAGTATAATTAGCACTAAAAGGAGGGTTTTACCCCTAATAGTAGTAGTTATCCTTTATATAGAGTTACACTGGAGTCACCCAAGAGACTGCCTAGATCTAATTCATAAGCTAATTTTCTAGTCTCACGATTGTTAAATCATAAGAGACCTAAAACTATGCCAAAAACCCCAATTCAAAACATTCCTCCTTCAGTAAGGAACCCCTTACCTGTAAGGAACCCTTTACCTATTAATCAACCAATGGATCAATAGTAGCAAAGGTTAGTTGGATCTTCTATTACCATCCCAGGAGATGTGCATGATTTGCCTCAAAATCCTAAAAAGTACTTGCCATCTTTTTCTCCTTTAGGATCAAGGATAGCAGAAGAACATATCAAATCAGTTAAAGCTACTTTTAGACTAATGAATGTCATAGAAGAGGATTTTTCATGCTGATTTATTATTTTTAGGAAATTAGATGTTTAATTCCTAAATAACAAATGGGTCTGAGTAGATAAAATCAATAAATAATATGCAATAATTAAGCCATTGATTTTGTGTTAAAAAATAGTATTTTTGCCTTTTCTAAAAATAGTACTAAGTGAAATAAAATATGACTTGGTTTATTCCAGGATATTATGGATGAAATAGAGTCTGATATTGGAGGAACAGGACTAAGACACTATCACAAACTAAGATCTAGAGTTCATTTCTTGGTTGGATAGGACCACTAAAAACAAGACACCCTATTATCCAATGATGTAGCCCTGGTCTTGCTGTTATTATCCAAACTACTCATAGAGATATGAATTTTTTGGG
This sequence comes from Torreya grandis, assembly GCA_037957365.1. Classification (NCBI taxonomy): domain Eukaryota; kingdom Viridiplantae; phylum Streptophyta; class Pinopsida; order Cupressales; family Taxaceae; genus Torreya; species Torreya grandis. The sequence goes on from JARHVA010001672.1 coordinate 2,255,537, forward strand.
TTTTTTTTGTAGCATCTGTGTGAGCTTGTGTACCAAATTTTAGATCATCACTATCAATGAAACTCTTTATAGAGTTGATTTTTCATGTGCTTGTGTTTTTTATACAATTAAATGGAACTTTGGTAAATAGAGAAAAGGGGTTCATGTGTAAAGGATATGCTTGATGCACTTCACACCCCATGTGTGGACATGCTACCTACATACCAATACTTTGAGGAGGGATCAAGTTATATGTATTTCTCCATTGAAGTGTTTGGTGTAATAATGTGATGAAAATTCAAGTAAATGTGAAATTGGGTGTACTTGGAATGACTAGGGATTGGTATGAAGGTTTGAATAATCTTGAAATATTATTCGATGGTTGTATGCAAAGAATAAGGATAAGTGCTTAAGTGATCTTATTAGTATTCTTGATTATCTCTTGTAAATGAGTGTCAACCCTTATAAATGGACTTTGAATGGCCTTTTATAAGGGATTTAATGATCATGGGTTAATTGAATTCATGTTAGGCTGACATGAATTAGGATAAGGATTCAATAAAATATGACTATTATAACCTATTTTGCACTTGGAAAACAACACTAAAAATTAGACACCCTAGGTTTCAGCACTCATATCCAACTTAGGTGATATTGTCTAGAGCGAATGAAACCTAGGGGGATGGATTTGGGCCTAAAAATGTTGCCTAGGTATGAAAGGGTTAAGTCTAGAAGGCTTGGATGACTAGGAATCAACGAAAGAAGATCCTAAAAGGGTTGTGTAAGCAAGTAGGAGAACCTATGGATTGGGTGTCATTAGTTATACTTAAGTAACCAAATTTTGCATTTTATATGACCATATTTCCCCCACCATTATACTAGTGATGCAGCAAATCAAAATACTAGTATAAAGGAAAAATAGAAATCAGACCTAAACTTACCTATGAAGGTAAAGCTCATGAAGCTATGTGATGTTGGATGTGTGTAGAGAGAGCATGATGTGATGTGTGAATATATAATGAAAAACATAGAGTATATCAGTTCTTACTAGATATGTTATATCTAAAATTAGAACATATAAAATATGGGTAAGAAAGAGAGGAAAATAAAGGAATGAATACACTTCACTGGGTATGTGAACCAATACAAAACCTATTGTGATGTTAGATTGTGTTGGGTGTGTGTTGTACCAAAAGTTATATCATGAATGGAGATGAGTGCTCAATTCCCTAAAGGTGGCTCAAGAATGTAAAGGTAGGACCTTTGTCTCCATCATCACATACTAAGTGAAGCTAATGAATCATGTGTGTGTCAATCAATGTTTGGATTGTGTGTCCAATCCCTCTGAATAAGTGGCTCAAGAATACAAAGGCTACTTAGTCCTTTGGATCCATCATTTTCTCATGAAGTGAAGCTATGAAGTGATATCGATAAGGAATAGATGTCATATGAAATGGCTCTTAAAGCCTACGAATTTACTATAATCTAACAATGTTGGCATGGATAGTTGAATGTGTGATAGATACTAGGCCACTCTTGGCCATTTTAAAGGATGGAAACTAGGATTATATGAGAGCCACTCTAAAACTGGCACAATATGCTTATATAAAAGCCAACTCAAGAACTTGGTTACTTGAAAAGTTAATCTTATATGAAATCCAAACTTGAAAAAGTATGCCAACCACTTACAGATGGAGTAAGGCATGCAACTGTTGAGAATACTTAGGAAAAATGAACTAAACTCATAAAGAGAGGAGGACCAATGTGACATGTACATTACCCCTAATAATTGGTTTCTAGAATATGGATTCTAATCTAGAACTTATATTAACTATCTAATCTAAAATTGAAAGTGAGATCCATCATGTTGTGTATGATGCCCCCTATATGTAGACTTTCTGAGCAAAAACTATACCTAAACATGTTGAATCTAGATTGTGTTGTATTGAAAATATTATGACTAAACTCACATTTCTATCTATTTCTAGACAAATTTATTTTTTTACTATCTAGATAGGAGTGCCAAAAATAGGACACTCTATTGTCTAGCATTTTAGTCCAACTTTGGCACTGTTGTCTAGGGCCAAATCTAATGATTGTTATGGATTATTTGATGTCTACCTAGTTTGTTCTCCCTGGTTTGATGTCTAGATTCTATTTTGAGTGTTCTAAAAACTATTGTTTTGACCACTTAGGAGTTATAATCTCTATGACAAAACCCCTATTTGTTACCCCCTCTTTTAAGGGTGGGAATAATTACCCTCAATGACTAATCTTAGAAGAAAAATCCCTGTAAGTGTTTTAAGCTAGATTTATACATGATATAGCAATGATTTTTAAAAACATATCTCAAAATATAGCAATAATTGTATTGAGAACTTATTATATCAATAAGGGTATGCCTAGATAGATATAACAATGTAATAACATGTGTAATGTACTAAATTAGAAATGAAAGTGTTAGTTGTTAGTTGTTAGTTGTTAGCAAGAAAGGATGGAGCATGATGTCCATCATGTCATCCAAGAAAGTAAGGAAAATACATGATATAGATCATGGCATTACAGCAATCAAGTAAACTAGCACATGGAGCAATAAGTAAGAAACATACAAGAGTGACAAAGGGGCCAAATAAACAAGGGACATGGGCACATGTCACTCAAACTAGAAAACAAACATACAGTGCCTGTTCAAATTCCACATACACATAAAATAGAAATAAGCAAGATTGGCATGAGGGCCATAGGCACATAGAAGATTAAAATCAAGGTACATTGGAAAATGTCCAAAGGTACACATGCATGAATAGAAGCAAAGGATATTGGCAAATGTCCTAAGGTACACATAAGAGACAAGTAGGAACTAGAAATGTAATCCAACAAGCAATGTTAAGCAAGAAGAGAAAGCATGTAATAATGGAAAGATAGAATCACATCTAACTAATCAAAGAAATAGTGAAAGTATGGAAGACATGTTAGTACAAGACTAAGGATATGCTAAAGAGATATACAAGGGTTAAATCCTAGTGAAATGTCAATTTAGTAATCTATGTAATCTAGTAATTAATGTACAACAACATGATAACTTGGAGTGTATAGTGTAGGAATGACATAAGCTGGATGGTGTAGTCATGTAGAAGATTCTTCCAGTGGGTATGTATATCGATGTGTGTCTCAAATGTATAAGTAGGATGCCCCCTTGATGGGTAAAGTGAAGTAGTCAAGGATATAGATGTCAATGTACACACTTAGAGAAGATCAAATGAAGCATAGTAATGTAGATAAATTGACAAAAAATAAAATGAAATATAAAATATAAGTCTTATCATAGTAGTAGTAATGTAAAGCATGGATGATGCATACAATCAAAATGTTTTTGTGTTTTTGGATATATTTAAATATTTTTGGATTTTGAAATGTTATATTGATTTTATATTTTTGAAATAAGCTATGTAAAAGAAAGACTAAGGAAAAATGATACTAACTGATGAATCTCAGATGAGACTCCTTATCATGGTGTCCTATATCTAACAAAGGTATCATGCATGATTGTGAAGCATGATGGAAAGGCTGAAACTATGATTCTAAAAGTTGTATGTGTTATAGATGTTCTAAAATATTTGAAGTAAAAACTAACTATGGGGTCCTTCCATAACTCTAAGATGTGGATGAAACTATAGGGATTTCAAGGACCCATCTAGAAGTAGGAGAAGCTCTCTAAACATGTGTTTTATGCGTAGATACATGAGATCTCAATGACACTACTTTGGGTGTGAATACTATAGCTATAAAATTTCTAGAGTCCCAAAGTGGTGGAGGTGTATGAATCCTTTGTAATGATGATGGATGCCTCAACTATGTCTAAGTTTGTACTGATGGAAGAAATATAACTGGTGGGGAAACTAAAACTGGTGTAGAAGCTAGAACCGGTGACTACAAAATATATGGCTCTAAAGTGGGGAGTGGTAACTCATATGGAACTCCACCAATTATAATAACCTAATTAACATGAATTAATATCATGAATCTATGAATTTTATATGGTACTACTTGAATTTTTTGAATCCATGGGTGACCAAGTAACATATCAAAAACTCCTGCACTTGGAACTATAGTGAAATGTGTGGTCATATGTGTTGGACCAGTCTATAAAAGAAGTACAATCACACCCAATGAACTTTGTATGTGTCTACTAAATCCATTTATAACTATATTTTTTGGAGTGATATCCTATTTTGAATAGCCTAAATTTTGTAATAATGTAATGGTACACATGTTGACATTAGAATCATTATCGATGACAACAATGTGAATGGGATGATTATGAATATATTTGATAAAGAATAAATTATAATTTGAATCATCCTCAATAATCTATTGATTTGAGAAGGATATCAAAGGTCTAGCTATAATCTTGGACTCACACACACCTATCATACTGATCAAAGGATGTGATTCAACTAAAGGTGCCTGGTATGTAACTGGTGAATGATTTGCATGGTATGTGTGGTGAACAGTTGATGTATCTACTTTCTCTTACTTATAATGTTGTGGGAATGGATTTGAGAGGATTTTCAAAGCTTTAACCAATGTTTTTTTGGCCTATGAAGGCTCAACTAAAGTTCCAAGATCAAGTAGGTTATCATCTATCAAGTCTTGTATCTTATGTCTCAAACTGATACATTTATTTGTAGTGTGGCCTGGTGCCCTATGAAAATCAAAAAAATACCTATTTATCATATCCCTAGGGAAGAGGCTTAGATGGGTCAAATTTTTGAATAAGAGGGAGAGTAATGATTTTATGTTCTTATAACTATTGTAAAACTCTGGATGGAGAAACTGGTAGATTAGTAAATGCACACCAAGGAGGTGCTAATAAAACTGCATGTTGTGGGGGCTCTAAAGTTGTATTGACTATTGGTTGATATTGATTATTATTATCATTGAATTTGACCTTGTATGGGACTTTGCTATTACTTTTCTTTGTTGTGTCTATAATGCTTATATACTTGAGTTTGCCCATTGAAATGAGTTTCAATTCACATACTTTTAATGTATGACACAATTCTAGTGAAGGAAGAGAATATTTTGAACATAATAGATTCATACAATGTTTGTAAAAGGCTATATTTCAAGAAATTTTATAGATCTTGATCTACCATGGAGCTAGTCATCTTAGCCAAGATGGTCTTATATCGAAGCACATAGTCTGTGAGATGCTCATTTGATTTCTATTTCTATTATGTAATTTATGCATAAAAACCTTATCACCAATGTTGATACTAAAATGTGCTAGGAACATGTTAGCTAAAGGATTGAATGCATTGAATGACTGGTTTGGTAGACTATAGAACCATTGTAAAGCATAATCCTTTAAACTTCATGTAAATAGCTTGTTGAATAGCCAGTCATTTGGTACATAATCCAAGCATGCTATGTGAAAATCTCTCAAATGTGTCTTTGGATCACCCTTGCCATCATAAAGAGTAATCTTAGGTTAAACAAAACCTTGTGGAAAGGGTGTAAAAGCAATCTAACATGCCAATGGTATATGTAGAATATCAAAAGAATCCAAAGCCTGTATAGGTCTAGTGGTACCTTGCTCAAGATGTAGCACCTTGGATTGAAGAGATCTTATCTCTTTTACAAGGGATACCACATCAAGAGAGAGGGATGTACTAGTTGTAACTAGGGGCATAGAGGCAGGTCAGGCTATTATAGGGGGATGTTGAGACATAGTTACCCCTATAGTGTCATTTTCAACTAGTTGCTTTGTGGGGATGGAAAACTCAACTTGTTTAGCCTTTTTGATTTCCATGATAGATTTTAAAATTAGTGTATGATCTTTAGGTTATTCTTTAAGTCTTTCTCTAAAATTTTGGAGGATCAAATCTTTGTTGAGTACAACTTCATTATCAATAATTGGTGGAAGTGGATCAATAGTCTAATGTGGTGGATCATGAGCATTGGTGTGTACATCATCAGTTGTATTCTCATATTGGTCATTATTTGAATCATTATCATTAAAATTGGTGTAAACTAGATGTGTAGAATCTATAGCTAGAGTCTGAACTAGTTTATCATAGTATCTGGTCAAGTTGAAGGAATATAGCTAAATACAAGAGGATTACCACTAAGTCTTGTACTTTGTCTTGAAGGAAGAGATACAAGGAACTTTGGTGGCATAAGGAAACCAAATTAGATAATATTAGAAAACTTTGAACTGACATATTCTAAACAAAGAACTAGAATGTGCATAAAAAGTATACAGAGCTCCCAAACATGTAAGGTGATACCTCAAGAAGTGAAATAAGAGTTAGTGAATGCAACTAGGGATTTTTCAAAAATATTTTTGCAAAATACTATGAATTTTTTAAATTGAAATTGAATTTATGAGCTAAGTATCCAAGATAAAATTTAGAATTTTATGGGAAAATGCTTGATTTAATGGGACCTAGTAGATGCAACTAGGGTTTTGAGAAAAAAAATTGAAAATTACTATGAATTTTTGAAATTTGAAGTGATTTTCTTATTTTAATATGCAACTAAAAATTCAGAGAATGATTAGAAAATCACTAGGATCTAGTTGATGCAACTAGGGTTTGAAATAAATTTATTTTGAAATTTACTAAAAAAATTTAAAATTTGAGAGGAATTTTTTATTTTAATATTCAATAAAAAATTTAGAAATTAATGTGAAAAATCATCTAGGAATTTACCCTAGGGTTTCTAGGGTTTTTATGCAAAATTCAAAGCAAGTCAAGTTAACCGAATGATTTATTATTTTTGAGAAATTAGATGTTTAATTCCTAAATAACAAATGGGTTTAAGTAGATAAAATCAATAAATAATATGCAATAATTAAGCTACTAATTTTGTGTAAACAAATAGTATTTTTGCCTTTTCTAAAAATAGTACTAAGTGAGAGAAAATAAGACTTAGCTTATTCTAGGCTATTATAGCTAAGACAAAGTCTGATACTGGAGGAATAGGATTGGGACACTATCATAAACTGAGATCTTGAGTTTTTTTCTTGATTGGATATGATTTATAAAAATAGGACGCCCAATTATCTGGTGTTGTAGTCCTAATCTTGCCGTTATTATCCAAACTACTCATAGAGATATGCTTTTTTGGGTTTTGTTTACAGCATTTATGTGAGCTTGTGTACCACATTTTAGATCATCACTATCAATATAAATCCCTACATATTTTATTCTTCATATGTGTGTATCTTATATGTAATTAAATGGAACTTTATAAAATAGGGAAAAGGGGTAAGTGTGTAAATGATACGCTAGATGCACTTCGCTCCTTGTGTATGGGCACACTGCCTATATATAATACTTTGAGGAGGGATCAAGCTATATGTAGTTTTCCATTGATGTGCTTGGTATAATAGTGTGATGAAAATGCAATTAAATATGAAACTAGATGTATTTGGAATGGCTAAAGATGGGTATGAGGGTTTGAATAAGCTTGAAATATTGTTGGATGGTTGTATTCAGAGAATAGAGATAAGTGCTTGAGTGATCTTGCTAGTATTCTTACTTCTCTCTTATAAATGAATACCAACCCTTCTAAATGGGCTTTGAATGGCCTTTTATAGGGGATTTAATGATCATGGGTTAAATGAATTCATGTTAGGCTGCCATGAATTAGGATAAGGATTTGGGAAAATATGACCATTAGAACTTATTTGCACTTGGATAATATCACTAAAAACTAGACACCCTAAGGTTTAGCACTCTTTTTCAACTTGGGCACTATTATCCAAAAGGAATAAGACATGGGGGATAGATCTAGGCATAAAAGAGCTACCTAGGTCTAAAAGGGTTAAGTTTGAAATGCTATGGATGACTGGGAATTAGTGAAAGAAGAGCCTAAAAGGGTTATGCAAGCAAGTAGGAAGACCTATGGATTGGGTGTCATTAGCCATACTCAAGTAACCAAATTTTACATTTTATATGACCACATGTAGATTATTCCCTTTTACTTTTATGGATACTATTTATGATTGGTATTTAAATCTAACCAAAAATTCCATCCCTTCTTGGGATGAATGTCAAGCAGCTTTTCTTGTGTAGTTTGGACAAGTCACTAATCTTAATTTGGTATACCATCACTTCACTGGCATGAAGTGGGAGCCTAACAATACCATCCATGATTTTAACATAAGATGGTAGAAGATGTACAACTAGTTGACCCCAAGATATAAACTAGAGGTGGCATTAGCATTGGAAATTTTCAAGAATGTCTTGGACCCTATCAGTATTGTGCTCTAGAGAAGAGCAATTATGACTAACACTCTGGTGTTAGCATTTGAAGAGGTTATCATCATAGATAAACAGATCAATCCTTATATGCTTGGATTCCTTAATGTCAATAATAGTTTTTTAGCACTAAATCTGGTTTCACATGCAAGGTAGAATTTCCTAGCATTCAATCATAACTAGTTATGTATGTTACATCCCATGATGTAGATAACACAGCCAAATTTTGGTTACCTGGAAAACCATGAGATGCGAAATGATTATTAATAGAATCAATAATCTCATATGTCTCCTACTATTGTTTTTTAAGGTGGTAATTTTACAAAGGTAGAACTAGATTCTATTCAGAAGATGGTTCAAAAGCTTAGCAATAATTTATTAAATATGCAAAGGAGGATGGGCAATGCCAATGGCCCAACTTAATCAAATCTAATGTTTTGATTACCATTTAATGGGCCTAAAAATAATATGTAGCCTAACAAGCTCCTAGAGATCAACATAGTAGAGAGGCATCTTTCCAATTGGTGTAAAATTCATAATACTTCTAACTATACTGAGCTCAACTATGTTGAATTTTGTGCATCATTCAAAATCTTCCAAAGAGAGGTGGTTAGATAAGACTAGGTGCATAATTCACTTAAACATCATCCAGATCCTAGCTCTTTCAGCACTACCATGTTCTTTAAACTCATAAGTTTCCCTTTCTAGGTGAATATAATAATTATTTGAAGGATAACATAGATTAATTTCACACTTTCCAACAATTTTAAAGAGGTGCATACAATCTAAGGAATAAGCAGCCATTCATAACATTGACTCCTCCAAATACCATGATGATTCCTCTTAATCCTAAAGTATACAATAATCCACCCCCTCCAAATGGGAACAATCATCAATAAAATAAATAATAACTTAACAAAGGATGATACAACATTATTGAAGATATGAAGATCAAGGTGAATATAACTCTTCATCAGTTAGCTTAGATTATTGAACAAAGGGAGTTGCTCTATAAATATATTGCTAAGAATATGCCTATGGAGAAAGCAAAATCATTTACAAACAAATTGAAAGCATCCAATACCAACATCATCTACAAGAGAAAGCCAAAATTTCTACCCTTATTAGTGATTATCCAAGTATACAATAAGAACATTCATAAATTTTCAGTTTATTCTAGAGCATGTGCAACTACCATGCCTACATCCATATGTCAAAAGCTTGGTTTGACACCAAGCCCTTCAAAGAGGACAATTTCACAATTGAACAAGATAGTGGTCCTTGTAATTGGTGAACTAAGAGATGCACATATCTAAGTAGCCTTTGATCCACATGTGCAGATGACCATTGATATTCTAGTGGTGGACATACCAGATGGCTACGATCTACTATTGAGTATAGACTGGTCTAAAGCACTCAACAGATATATCTCTATAGAATCATTCCATATATAGCTACCATGGAGAGGAGTTACAAATCAAATCAGAATTGATAGAGAGCTGAGAATGAATTATCCCATACAAAATACAATGTCAGGGATGAAGAGGTAAAGTATGAGTCACCCAGCCTTGGTATTTATAGTTTTACTACTCCAAATCAAGTATAGAATCTAGAGCACAAAATTTTTAATCAGTTATGGACTCTATTCTTTGATGGCACTAGATCCAAATAGAGATCATGTGTAGCAATTGAGCTAGTTGATCCATAAGGTTAAAAAAAATTGGTAACATACAGATTGTAATTTCCATGCACTAATAAAAGAGTTGACTATGAAGTCTTAGTTCTAGGACTACAGTTTGTACTTAGAAATAATGTGAAGTAGATATTAGTATTTGATAACTTAGAGCTATTGGTTAATAAAGTCAAAAATAAATACCAATGCAAGTTTTCTTATTTGAAGAGATACAAGCATAGAGCATGGGACCTAATTAAATTCCTTAAAGCTTTCAACATAGTAACACTTCCCAAAGATTAAAATCATATGCTAATTCATTAGTTGCTACTATTGCTAATCTATAACTACTACAAGAATATAAGGTAAAAAGGTTCTCAATCAAATTGGTACCTTACCCCTCTATTCTTGATAATGTAGAAAATTTATAGGTCTTTGATGATGAGTAGTAGATTATTCAATTTTTAATTAATTCAAGGGAATTTAAATCCAAAATCATTGATGACAAGGATATTAATCACCTCCATCAAGAGTAATCAGATAAAGAGGGCATTTTTAGCTTAGAGATATTTAAATTCTAGTCGAATTGATCTCTTTGGAAAGACCATTCAACATAAAGCCTCAAGATCAACAACTTAGGTAGCCCAAGTTCAATGAATCAAACTTTAGAAAGGAAAATCTAGGAGATGAACATAGCCCATGTTATGTCTATATTGACCTCAGTTGTACCCCAAAAGAAAGACAGTGAGTGAAGTATTTAATCACTTGATATAGGGACATCATTTCCTAGAAATATGAATATTTGACAGTATATGACCCACAATTAATTACTCATATGATTCCTTTGAAGCCAAATCATAAACCATTCAAACAAAGGTAAAGACCAAAAGAGATACAAGCATATAGCATGGGATTTGATTAATTTTTTTAAAGCTTTCAACATAGTAGCACTTCCCAAAGATCAAAATCAGACCACTAATTCATTATTTACAACTGTTACTAATCTAGAACTACTACAATAATCTAAGGTAAAAAGGTTCTCAATTGAATTGGTACCTTTCCCCTTTATTCCAGATAACATAGAAAATTTATAAGTCTTTGATGATGAGCAGTAGATTATTTAGTTTCTAACTAATTAAGGGGAATTCAAATCCCAAATCATCAATGAAAAGGATATTAATCACCTCTGTCAAGAGGAATTAGACAAATAAGGCATTATTTAGCTTAGATAAAATCAAATTCCAACTGAGTTGGTCTCTTTGGAAAGACCATTCGATATAGAACCTAAAGATTAGTAACTCAGGTAGGCTAAGGTCAATGAATCAAACTTTATAAAGGAAAATATAAGGGATGAACATATTCCAAATTATGTCAATATTAGCCTCAACTTTACCCCAAAATAAAGACAACGAGTGAAGGATTTAATCATTCAATATAGGGACATCATTACCTAGACATATGAAGATTTGAAAGTATATGACCCACAGGTCACTACTCATATGAATCTTGTGAAGCTAGATCATAAACCATTTATATAGAGGTAAATACCAGTCAATATTATTCTAGAGAATCTCATTCAGAGAGAAGTGGGGAACATTTTGAGTTTAAAAATCATCTTCCCAGTCTGACATTCTACTTGGGTGGCCAATTTAGTCCCAGTAAGAAAGAAGAATGGTGAGGTCAAATTATGTGTGGACTTAAGAAATCATAAATAAGGCTTCTAAAAAGGATAATTATCCTATACCTTCTCTATATGAGGTGATATAAATGGTAAGTGGTTCTGAAATGATGTCCTTTCTAGATGGATTTTCAGGTTATAATCAGGTACTAGTATAATCTAAGGATAGAATGAAGATAATGTTTATCATGAAGTGGGGAACTTATGCATATAAAAAAATGTTTTTTGGCCAAATAAACATAAGAATGACCTTTAAATGCACTATGTATCATGCATTCAAAGGATTGATAGTAAAATGCATAATCATCTACATGGATGGTCTTACAGTATTTTCAAAGCATAGGAAGGATCACATAAGTCATCTACAATCCATATTTGAGATATGCATAAGGTTTAGTGTTTAATTAAACCCAAATAAGAACATATTTAGAGTGACTGAAGGTAAGATTTTAGGGCACATCATCACCAAGGATGCGATCACCATTGATCTAGAAAGAATTTAGCTAATTTCAAGAATTCATCCACCCAATAGCAAGAATGAGCTTAAATCATTATTTCAAAATATTAACTTCATGAGGAAGTTTATCTTAGGATTTGTAGAAATTTTTAGACCTCTGAATGCCATGCTCAAGCAACATTTTAAAATAGAGTCGATAGCAATATCATATATATATATATATATATATATATATATATCATCAAATATATATATATATATATATATATATATATATATATATATATATATATATATATATATCTTAGGGACTCTATGATTGACAAACAAATTTTTGGCTTTGTAAAAGTAGTGAATAAATTTTGGCAGTACATCTTAAAGAATAAATTCATTTCCATCATGCCTAATCTTGATGTCAAGCTCACCCTATCATAGAATGAGATAGGAGAATAATGACACAAATGGATGGCCAAACTACAAGAATTTGACATGGAGATTAAGCCTACAAAGATCACTCAAGGGTAAGGCATTATTCAACTTATGACTGAACCAGATCCATATATCACTATTGAAGAGGGATGTGATGCTCAAGTATATAAAGGAGAGTGGTATACTATATAATATAGTATTTACTTATAGGAACTTATTCTTTGAATCTTAATAGAGAGAGAAGAGGAGCTTTGAGGCTCAAAGCTACTCATTACATGATCAAGAAGGGAGTCCTCTACAGAAGAAATTATGAAGGTCTTTATCTCTGATGTGTATCTATAAATGAAGCTAAAGATATCTTAGATAAATTACATCAGAAGATAGGTAGTGGTCATCCTTATAGGAATAACATAGCCCACAAGATCTTTAAAATGGGCTACTACTGGTCAATAGTTTTCAAATATGCTCATTCTCATGTGATAGCATACCATGAATGTCAAACTTTAGCCAAGAGAGAAGTACATGTAGTAATGCTTTTACATCCAGTTGTTGAAGGATGGCCATTTGCCCAGTGGGGTTTAGAATTCATTAGTGTCATCAACCCAAATTCCTTAATAGGCCATAAATTTCCCTTAATGTCATAGACTATTGCACTAAATGGACTGAAGCCATAGCCACAAAGAATTTCATAGCATAAGATGTGATTAGGTTTTTGGAGGAACACATAACAACTAGATCTAACACACTCATTTATTTGGTTTGTAAAAATGGACTGGCTTTTATAGTAGCATAATTTACAAAATGGGCACAAGATAACAAGATTATTATCAAGTCAACTTATAACTATTACCCTCAATAGAATGGATTGGTATAATCAATAAACAAAAATATGATTGATGCAATTAATAAATTAGTTGGAGATATGCCTAGGTACTACCAAAATTTATTAAAGTATACTCTTTGGGAAGACTAGACTAGACGTAAGCAATACCTTAAATCTTCACCTTATCTATTGGTATATGGATGCAAACAAGTATTCCCAATAATGTTGAAGTTACCCACTTATCAGTTCATGCAAGACTACATAGAACTAAGTGATAAACTAGAATCAAGACTATTAGACATAACATAAATGGAAGATTCAAGAACTAAGACCTTACAAACATTTAACAAACATAAAGATGTGGTCAAGAAGTGATTGGATAAAAAAGCAAAGGTCAAAGCATTCAAGATTTTAGATCTAGTGCTACTTTGGGATGAAAACACATGAGAAGAAAGGACAACATGACAAGTTCGGCCTACTATGGGTTGGACCATACTAGATTTTAGAGATCATGGACAATAACATGTTTCATTTGAAGGACCTCCAAGGAAATGAGCTTGCATATCCAATCAATAGACAATTCCTAAAGCATTACTCTAGGGTTATACCATATACTGATGTTATTGAATAATGAGGGGCAGATGAATGTAGCTATAGGATTAGATTATATTTATCACTTTATTAGATTAGATGTATCTACTTTCATAGACTAGTTTCCTACTTTATAGATTAATCTTTCCTACTTTCATTATTTTTCTTTCATAGATTAGATATCTTGCTTTCATAAACTAGTTTCCTGCTTTCTTAGTTTAGATTTTATGTTTTCTAGAGTAGTTATTATTTTTTGGTTTCTCTGATGATCAAAATTGTGTTTTCTCTAACTATAACCAAGTTAAAATACAAACCAATTGAGCTTATGGCTTCTATAAAAGAGGGAAAATTTAAAACCTTATCACTTTGGGACTAGTTTAAAGATTAGGTGTATTTTCATGTTTTTTAGTCCTTAAGATGAAGGTCGGTAATCATGAATTATTCTAAGTGGTGTCATAATTGAATACTTTTACTAGGCATATGGAAGTTGCTCTTAGATTACTTCATACAAATTTAGAAAATTTTCTTATTTTATTAGATAAAATGCACTTATCACATTACATACCTATTGGAAATGATAATTCTAGGAATAGATGTGGCTAGCAAGGATGTTTTAGTAATGATTTGTTTTATAAGTATACCAATTCACTAGGGTTATAGCTCTTCTCTTTTCCATTCAAGAATAAAATAAAAATAAAAGAAGAAAGAACCAATGGATTCAAAAGAGCAAAAGAAAATCAAAAGGCTCACATGATGAAATAAGGTCAATGTACCACGCATCATGATTAAGAGAAAATAATGGAAAGAGAAGGAGAAAGAACCCAAGGTATCTTTCTCGAGGATATGGATGTCTAATTAAAAGCAGAGAAATGCTTAAACTTACCTTATTTTTTATCTTTAATAGATACTAGAACAGAACCTACAACTTCATCAAGCCTTTGAAAAACTCATCATAGCAGGGCTACACATTTGACACCAACAAATCCAAGAAATTAAAAGGCAAGTATGTTATATGAATTAAATTAGGAGTCTCTTTCATGTTTCTAATTTTTAATTATTCTTTGTGGCACACTTCATGATTTATTTGAGATTACAAACCAAATTTTTGGGTCCTTAAATACTCAAAAGTATTCCCCTGAGAGTATTCATATGGAACTTAATTAGATAAAGACCATTTTTTGTAACCAACACACCCCTTTTCCCATAAGGAAATGGGAACCCACTTTTTTAAAAACTAATGGTCTTTATGTAAAGCCCCTCTTCTATATGTTTATGTAGGATATGGGAGAGGATTTGATTATTGGCCTTTTTTGTACTTAAGCAAAATAGCATTGGTATTATGTTCATAGACTAATTCTTTCTATCGGGCTTATTCTATTGGGCTTATGTTTTTAGGCTTATCTTTATCAAAATTATGCAATTGGTATTTTTTGGGTATTTATCCATTATCTAAATTCATTTGTACTTTGTGTTTTAGACTTAATATTTTGGGATTTTTGGTTGTCAACTTACCTTTGTTGGGACATTATTGTGGACATTTTATCTGAAGCAATTCCCCCAATGGAATTGGGTCTATGAGACTTTTATCATGACCATTTTATTTGAGATATCATGCCTTTATCCCTTTTTGAGACCATCCCTCCAAAACCATTCCTTCATAAAAAAAAAATATGAGGCATCATACCCTTCAAGAATTTTGTCCTAAACATTTACCCAACATAATGACCCTTTCACCCTTTTGCATTGACCCTTTCCTCACTGAAACTTTACCTTATGAAATATACCCTTGTAGAATTTTTTCCATGAAGTATATCCTTTGAACCTTTTTCATCTACCCTTTGGATTTCTGTAAATGACCCTTCAAACAAGTTGAGTGACCCTTTGGCCATTTTTGAAATACCCACCTTATCCTTTAGGACTTTGTCCTAGACCTTTTCCCTCTATAACTTACCTACAAGATAATTATCATGGGCATTTTACCCTATAGAATTTCCCTTTGGGACTTTATCCCAAACCCTTTTGCCATTTGCACCAACCTTTCAGTACTTTGTCCTTTGATCAATTCCTTTAGACATTTTATCTGAGAGATTTCTCCTATCATCCCATTCTTTCAGACATTTTTTCTGAGAGACTTTACTCTGCGTACATGCCCTTCAAGACTTTTATTTTGGTCATTTTTCTCTACAAGTCTATCCTTTGAGAGTTTTACCCTAGGTAATTCCTTTGGACTTTATGTCTCAGATATTTTATCTGACTAAAATGACCCTTCAAGATAATTATTATGGACATTTTGTTTGAAATAATTCCCCTATAAAAAAAAGCACACAACATTTCCCTCTGCAACAATTGCCCTGAGACCAATAACATACTACCAAGTGGCACCCCTTCTTATAAAAAATTCTTGTTATGTTTTGATATTAATTTAAGATTTTTTTATCCGAGGTCCAAATTGTATTTTATTAATACTAAGACCTTAGTCTAAAATATTCATATAGGGTCCTTTATGTATGTTTTCCAAAGTATTATGCTAAGTCCTCTTTTCATTTGTGATTACAAAATAAAGAAAACCTAAAAATAAGTGTCATGCTCATAAGGAGTTAAACCAATGTGATGTTTATGTGGATGCCTTTGATGGTTATGAAAATATAAAAATTAAGCTTAGAAATAGAAGGACACTGGTTCAAATTATGATGGTTACATGGACTTCATCGACGATCATGAGGACATATTCTTATGATCACATGAATGTGAAATTTAATATCAAAAAGAAAATAATAGGGGGTTAAATTGTAGTGGTCATGTGGACATCATCGATAGTCATGAAGACATTTTTTATGGTTGTGAAAATGTCAAATTTAAGCTTGTAAATTAGCCATTTTGAAATCAAAGGTTATTGGGCCCAGGCTGATCAATGGCTAGCATTGATCTATATAGTTGATTTGATGATGAGAGGTTAATGTAGATTTTTCAAAGGTTTAGAATCAATAAGAGGCATAGGTAACATACAATGCATAGTCATGTTAGATTAGTCATAGTTAAACAGCATCACTGGTTCTAAAGGATTGATACAATGATACTTGTCTTTGATGCATGTTTGAGTTCCATTTAAACATGGTTAATATAAAATATATAATAATTTATTCTCATAACCTATAAAATGAGGCATGTATAGTTTTGTAAAATGTTAAATATATTTGTAGCTTGTATACAGTTTGAGCTATAATTATAAAAAATTGTCTTTATCTATATACACATGTACATGTTGCATATCTTTTACAAAGGTTATTTTAAATGGATAATTGCAAGTAGACTTTTATAAAATTTTAAACCATAGTTAGAAATCATGTTCTAACTAACACATGTAATGACCTTACATGAACTTGATAGATGAGGCGACCCCTTCCCTAGGCCTATAAAAATAATTATAATCCAACTTGGATTTTTGTTAGAGAAATTTTAAATATAGTAGCAGCATCAATTTTGATTTTTAATGAATGTGTTTGTGTATTTTATTTCTAATTTCTATTTAATTAGTTATTAATTTCTTTGATTGTATGTTTCAATAATCTTTGGTGTACAAAAGTTGTGAATTGATTATTAATTATTTTGATTGATGTACTAATCTATAGATGTATAACAACTATTGAAAGATGGGTAAATATATTGTTTAAGATATTCAAGTTCAAATTTATTCCTAATTCTTATTGTGCATGAGTGCTTTCTTGGATGTAGTTGTATGTGTGTGTGCCTCAGATACTTCACTAGCTTGATCCATAATCTCTTGCTTAAGGGTGTGCAATAGCTACCCTAAAAGGAGAAACTTTTGTCTAAGGCCTATAAATTTATTGCATCATTTTTTCCTTAGAATTTTGAGCCGTGTCTAACTGCGTGTGTGTAATTCCTACTAGCAATAGTCATAGGTTCTAAGAGCACTTGTCCTTTTAAAAACTAACCAAAGAAGTGATTCCTAAAAACCATAGAAGCTTTCTTCTCTACCTTACCTTTCCATCCTTTTTTGAGTTTGTTTTGAGATCTACCCACTCTAGATTAGCAACCAAATACCCATCTAACTCACATAGAGATTCACTACCCTTATTATAAAACACACTTGTATCCAAAAACCTTACCAATAGTGTACACACCTTACCCCTATTCCATCATCAGGTTGAAATAGATTGTATACCTACAACTCATGCCCTAGAGTGGATTTTATCTCCATTGAGATCCTAAAATTTTAGAGGCTACCTCATTAAGGATATAGTATACATAAAACCTACATCAATAGGTTCCATAATTCCTTGTGCTTGTGGGCCATGGCCTCTTCTTATATAATCAAAATTATCCATGATCCAACTAAGGATAGGATATTTCAAATTTTGAAAATAATTGGTAATGTCACTAGAATATAACTAGTCTCCTTAATTGAAAGTCTCTCGATCTTGTTCTGGTGAAGTAGCAAGTACAAATACCATAGGTGGTTTTCATTATTTTTTCTTCTATTACCAAACTAAGTTGAATATATTAGGATTTTTAGAAGGTATGGGTTTACCAAATGTTCTGGGAGATATCATTAACTTAGTAATATAGAAGGCATCCTTAAGATAGTACATACAAATGCTCGCATCTTCTATAACATCTTGTTTTGCAAGAGTTATAAGAAATAGATCAATCGAAGTGGATACAAGGTCACTAGGGTTGATATAATTTTATTTTAGTAGATGCAAAAATATTTCCTTGTTATTCTTTATAATGAATTCAAAACTTAGATAATAGTTATAATTATAGAACTCAGCGTTTAGATGTTTATAATATTGAGAAGGCTGTAGATCAACAAAAATAGTAACCTCAATCCTATCATGGGGAAACTTAAGGAACTGATGCAAGGTGGATGGAATGGTTTGTGCCTCATGGATCCAAGGATGACCAAGAAATATGTTATAAGGAAACTCAATATCCACAATATGTAATAATGTATGATGGGAAATATACCCAATAATGATTGGTAAATAAATGATATAAGAAGATTTTATGTTAGCATTATCATAAGCCTTTATGGTGATCATCTTTGGCTAAATTTCCTTCATAGTGTAACCCAATATCTATACCATTTTGAGGGACATTGTGTTCAGCCCTAAAATATTATCTATAATAAATCACTTGATCTTATTGGTTTCAATGATGACCTCAATATACAGGGGTTTATTATGACTAGGACTAAGAGTGGACATGTCTTTTTGATCAAATGTGATTTTTCAAAATAAAGATAAATATTTCATTAATGTTTGGAACTATTTAGGATTAATATCATTGGGAATAGTCGATTATTTTAAAAGGTTGTTCAAAATAGTTAAATGGACTATGTAAATATCCAAGATAAAAATATGTGCATGGGTTTTACTCAGTTGGTCTGATAGACTATAAGGCTTTTTAGTATTAGGATGAGATGCCTTACCCTTGAATGGCATAGTATTCAGCTTTAGATCTGAAGGCATAATGTTCACATTGGGTTCAATGTTGGAAGAAGAGGGCAAAGGGCCCTGAAGGGTATTTTATGAGTGTTTAGCTACAATTGTGTAGTCTAGAGGTGGAAAGGAGCCATTATAATTAGAATATGAACTTAAAGGGACTTAAATGGTGACTCTCGAGCATTTAATTTCATCAAATTAATTTCAAATTGATGAGGAGACATTATAATTAGAAGATGGATGTCTAGAAATAGTAACCCATGCAAATGGAGGTACAATAGAATTATGTAAACTCAACATGATGTTACTAAAGGGAGAGGGCATTGACCTTATAATAATGGGTTTATTACTACAAGGAGTATAGGATGGTTCATGGGATTTAATAGTGATAGTGGTAATATGGGTTGTATAAATGCATCCCATGGTATTTTTGTAATTGTAATGTATGTCGTCGTAACCTAGGTTATTAGCATGGGTATTATGATCTTGTTGATTATGATTATGACCTTGATACTGGTTTTGATTCTACTTCTAATTTTACCCTTAGTTCTGATTATTCATTAGTAGTTTTTGGTCATGTCAAATAAATGGATCTTTGAAGATTCCCATATCTTGATTAGTGTCTTGTGGAGAAAGTTTATTCTCAACTTTACCACTCTCAATCAAATCTTCAATAAGGTGTTGTAATTAGATGCAATGATAGGCACCATGACCATTAATATGATGGAAGTTTCAAAATTCATTTTCCTTATACCAATCTAGCTTGGGTTGATCTGTAAGAAATGACCTTAGTATAGGCCATATTATTAGGTTATATATTACGAGCTTTTAGAACACTACCTCAATAGACTCTCCTAGTTTGCTAAAGACTCTAAATTGATTATGGAATGTCCTTCAAGGAGGAAATATTTGTAAAATATCTAATGAATTATTCACTAAATTATTTAGTCCTTGGTTTTGTAAAGGAATAAGAGGTTCTTTATGATTGAAAAATGTATGCTCCATGTCTAGTAAAGCATGTTGTAGAACCTTTTGGGGTTTATGTTGTTCATTTGAGACTTCTTGATCCATAATTGTTCAATTTTCAACTAAAGATTATGTTGGTTCAAACACATTTCCTTGTTCCTTAGAAGCATCATTGTGTATAAAAGTAGTAACTAAAGATTCAGTCAAGTCCATGATAAGTTGGTCTACATATCATTGACTTATTTTTTTAATCTTGGTGACAAGAACTTGATCACTAGGTTTTGACTCTATAATCACTTCCTTTCCTTTACTAGAAGAAGAAACATTTGTTTTTTCAATATTAGTGAGGAATTGTTCTCATTGTTATTCTTCTACCCTAACCAAGGTATGTAATTGTTCCATAAGAAAGTGTGATGACAATCCAACACCTGATTCAATCAGCCTTAGGAGGGATTCATCCTTGTCCTCTTGGGTTTGGTTTTCAAGATAATCTTCCTCAGATCCTATGGTTGTGGGAATGTCTTCAAATACCATAGAATCGTCTTGACCATCATAAAAGTGCTCCTCCTCATAAGTAGGGTTGTAAGAGACCCTACTACAAGTGTACCTTTGAGTCATGCCTAAAAAATTTGTTCTCTATGTTTGAAGAGACTGATAAAAAATTACAAATGTTTAAACAAGGTATGTGTTTTGAAATTCTCTAGAAAAGTTTCAAGGTAACAAAGAGACTATAATAAAGAAAAGGTGGCATAATACCACACAATTAGAAGAATGTGTTCACAAATTTACTAAACCTTGGGTAGGGTTGAAATCATATAAATTAGAAGAGGGTATGATACCTCAAAGACCTAAGTGTAAACTATTACACCAAATTTAGGTTGAGAGATATGTCAATACCATAAAATCTAGTTCAAATTCGATGATTTTCAACTAAAAAATTAGAAGAAAGCCCTTCAAATTAGGAAGGTGACAATGTAAACCAAAAAACTCAAGATGTGAAAACATGCAAGAAATAATAAGTATAAACCTAAAACCAAACCACATGGTAATAGGAGGTAGAATAAAATGTGTTATATAACTTAGAGTGTGAGTGATACGCTAGATGACCTAAGTTCACAATCATCAATGATGATAAGTCTATAAACAACCTTCAATCCAAATGATATATTAAACCCAAGTTAACTCAAACCAAGTAAAAATGGTAAAACCAATTAACATGTTGAATTAGAACTTATAAAGGTGCAATTATAAATTTGGATTATCAATGAAGGACTTATATATATATTTATAAAATGGTGTAGACTCAAATGGGTACCATAATTGTGTTGGTTTGACAAATACAAACACTGTTTAAGATGAGGTTTTTGAATAAGGCAAAGATGATATCGATTAACCAGCATAATGTGTCCTTATTCAAGAAATGGTGGATAAAAAATGTGTTTTATTATGATGTTTTTTGTGTGAACATAGGATATCAATATGGGGAGATTAGTATTGTTTTAGTGAATAAAACAAATCAATCAAAAACACACTAAACTAACACCCTAAGCCTATCTCATAGGGGGAGCTTAATTAACAAAACAAAAATGGAAAACACAACTAAAACATGAAAGAAAGACCTTCCTTCACCATCCCTAGATGCTCCAAAATCTTGTTGTAGTGGATTTCTTGGTTTGTGCTCATGAAGTCTACATCAATGAAGTATGGCTACCTCCATCTCTCCTCGGCACCATGTGTGGCTTTGGGTTGGCTTTGGCTTAATATTTGTGCATTATAACACTAAGATGCAATAATTTTGAATGCATTTGGGCATTATAAGTTTGTCACAAAAGATATTTTGAGATCATTTGGGCATGATAAATTTGGCTTAAAGACGTTTAAATTCAATAGGCAAGGTCTCCCATTTATAGATTTTTGGAATGGTTTTGAGGATCAACCATGACCATCCATCTCAAGATTGAGATGTGTGGCCATGAATTAATCCAAATATAAAATTCATTATAAAAATATCCCCATTAATATTTGGGATAGAGGTGCATTAACTAGGCATGAAAGGCCTTTAATGGGGCATGGGAGGGGTTAACCTTGATATTTTATGTATTTATGGCCTAGGGATGTCTTGCCAAGAAATTATGTCACCTGATGATGTAGTTAATGATAATTAATTTTCAATAAATATTTATTCAACAAGTTCCATGTAAAATTAACTTAAGGCCTTCATTTGTTTTAATTAGCTTAAAACTTGATTGGTCAACTTTGATGCAAATCTTGTCAATTGGTGCACAAATTAATCAAATTGGTTAGAATGTTTTGTTATTGACCCAAAATTTGATTGGATTAGAGTTATGATGTGATGTCAAATGCATTGGATCAATTATCCCATTTAGGATGTTTTCAACATAAAATAACAAAGTCACATGTCTCGTGTAAGAGATTTGATAGAAAAGAGCAATCCAGAGCACCCAGCTATAAAATTAACATTTTGACTCAAAATGATCTAATCAAAGTTAGCTAGCTCATAAATTGCATTTACATAATTAATGATACCCTAGCCAAAATTATCACTTGAATATATCAATTTCAACTTTTTTAATGTGTTTTAGTGTTTTTAGGCCAAATTGTGCATTTTGATGGAAATTGGTCAAAAGCTTGATTGATGGTCATTAGTGGCCATATTTAGGTGTCTACAATTTTCCCTTGGTTAGGAAGGCATTACAAGTTATATGCACAATAATATCTTCTAAAATAATTAATAAGTCTTATATTCCTACAACTTCAATGATGATGAACTAATTGTACGATGCCCCCTTGAGGGAATGGTTGGCATAAGGAAAGGTCAACAAGTGGTCCATCAAAAGAAAGAATGGAGATGAGGGGACCAAAGAAAAGAAAATAATGGGATGAGAACATAATGATATTGAATAAGTAGTTAAAATCACTAAGAATGCAAGTATGATGGTGTATAATGGTTTTCCCAAAGGTGTTTATAAGCATTATACCTCGATAGTGGCAACGTGGCATGAAAACATAATGATTTGCCTAAAGGTAGTTATAATCATTGAGAAGATGAAGTTATTTCAGTTAGGATAGAAAAACAAAATAGAAACATGCCCCTGTATGGGTATAAAAATTAAAGTGGTGAAAACATAATGATTTTCCCAAAGCTGGTTATAATCATTGAGAAATGTAGGTGGGATGGTGTGTAATTATTTTCCCATAGATGGTTATAATCAGTGGACCCCAATTATGGAAAACATGAATAATGTGTTGATTGATAATCATAATCTGATACAGAGGATAAATATGAATTGGGATAACCTACCAGTAGGGAGATGCTCATCTAAAATAAAAAAGGTTGAAATTCTTTTGTGGTTAATTATTTTGTTTGGGATATGATTGGGATGGAATCAGAATGTCGGTGTTGAAGATATGTCTATGCCACCATTGTTGAATAGACTTCCTAAAGCTGAGGTTTATTATAGCATGTGTCGATAGGAATCATGGTATAACATCATGAGGACTTGGTCAAAATATGCATAAGGACTAACTCTCATAATCTAATACTCAATAGAAAATAATTCACCAATAATAGAAACCATGATGCAAATGTAGACATATGAATATGGATGGATTCAAGTGTAAGTGCAAGAAAGGAATCACCTAATGAACTCACATAAATTTAATCAAGGCAACAGTGTTAAAATTAAACAAATATGCACATAAACAAACAAACAATTAGAAACAAATAAATAAATAAATAACTAAATAGAAACCATACAAACATTGCCCCTAAAAATAGGTGAAAACTTAACAAACTAACAAAATGGGGGAATAGAAGAAAAGGAAAGGGGTGGTTGAGATATATCTATATGTACTAGGCAAGTGGATGTTACCTACATAGTTCTATGGACATGATATCCATTAAAAACTTTAGGCCAAATGTAGTTCTCCCAAGAAATGGGAAGAAAATTATAACAAATGAAAACAAATAGAATGGATGTAATAGAAGAATAGCAATTGTCTTGAAAAATGGAAAGTGCATGGGAGAAAAGGCCAAAAAGCTTGGGGAAACTAAGTGATAAGTAATTTTCTTGTAGCTTAGTCAGGGTTCCAAAAATCCTTAAGGTAGAAAAGGGGTCAATATTTTTGGTTTTTTATAATGTTTTTTCAAATGTTTTTAGAATTTTGGAGTATCCCAGCTCAATTGAGGATGACAAGATACTAAATGGTTCAAGATCATAAAATGGTGAGAGTGTTATTTAAGTTGCTCGTGAAATGGTGAGAGTGTAGCTTATGTTACTTATAAAATGATGATATCATAGCCTATGTTGCTCACAAAATGGTGAGAACATGGCTTAGGTTGCTCACAAAATGGCAAGAGTGTGGCTTAGGTTGCTCACAAAATGGTGAGAGTGTGGCTTAGGTTGTTCATAAAATGGTGAGAGCAGGGCTTAGAGGTGACTGAGCTAGCCTCAACAAGTATCAAGTGTTGTCTACATATTCCTAAAGTAAGACCTCAAGTCACTATAGTTCCACCCACATAGAAGGTGAGGAAAAACCAATTAGGTCCCAAAAAGTTATCCCAATTTTATAAATGGCTAGTCAAATGAAAACAACAATGGCAAGGTGATGCAGTAATGCATGACAAATAAATATTGCGCATAGTTTGTCCCTTAGGTGGTTATAACTAAGATACAATATAATAAGTAAATGATACTAATTTTCTCATAGGTGGTTATAATTAATAGCAAGACTAGTGAGACACTAATTTTCCCATAGGCGAGTTTAATCAGGGGCACATAAAAAAACTAGATAGGATGGAAAAATAAAATATATCTTGTTAAATTAACTATCACGCTACCCTCATAGACTGTCATTATAAACATGGATTTTATGGATTGTTGAAACTTGATCAAAATCCTCTCACAAAAGGTGTAGAAAGAACCAAATAAACTAAGATCAAAACAATAATGGGTAGGAAGACTTAAAAATAAGATTTGGTCTAGATAGGAATGGAAATATAAGATGACATGGTCTTGATAAGGATAATGATAGACTGGTGGGATGGTAGAATTATAAAATAATTATGCTGATAGGGTTACCCCCAAGTGATGGGGTGAATGGCAAGATATGAGATAATGACAAATAGGCACAGCATTCTAAAATGGTATGGTACATGTTTTTGGCCTAGGTGTGGTTTTTTATTTTGTTTGGCCTGGGTATGGTAAAATGGCATATGATTCTATTATTCTTACTGAAGTGGAGGTGCACATCCTAATCAAAAAATGATATAAATAGAATACTCAATCAAGGTAATTATTAGCCCACACCTCATCTAAATAGATGCTCTATTGAGACCCTGTTATAGATCTGGTTGTCAAGAATGATTTTAAGACCTTCGCAAGTCATTGATTCTAATTTCTTCAAACATCAAGACAAGGTATCTTTGTAGCCTCTACAAAGGAAGGTGCGGTCATGGATGGTAAACAAGGACAAATAATGGTTGATAGGTTTGATTGTGAAATGGAATGGAAAATGATAATTGAATGGGTAATGGTTAGGAAATAAATGAAGATCAGTACTTTTAGTCACACTTAATGTCATTAATGCTAGATTCAACATAAAATTAGATGTGATTTGGGTTGAAGATTTATTCTCTTGATAAGACCACCATATTTTTTTGTTATTTGGGCTTGAGAGTAGCTACCATATAATTAGGTTGTAGATTGAAAGCTATTTTGATTTAATTTTGAAAATTGTCTTCATTAAGTAGTGAATAACTTTTATGCTCAGTTATCAATGCCTTGATGAGGTTTTCACCAATGAATTTGTCTTGATTGTCTCGTAATGCTTCCAAAAATATTTCACTAAAGAATGTTGACTTTTGACTTTGATTTTCTTCTAACACCTCCAAAAAATTTTCACTATAATATGTTAAGTTTGAACTTTGATTGTCCCCTAGCACCTCTAAAAAGGTTTCACTAGGAGAGTGTTCTTCTACTACATGAATTTGGTCATGGCCTCCTCACTCTTCTTTAACTGCTATGTCACCATAGATGCAGTTAAATAAAGATTTATTCTATCGGTCCCAATCAACACTTGTGAGAGATAGCATGTCAATAATATGGCTATTTTGGTTAATGATAATGGTCTACATAATATTAATGGAATGGCAAGAGGTTACATAATCCTTGTAGAAGATACTAGGAGAATTTGTGTTGATGCTGAAGTAATCATTTTGAAAAATTGTAGAAGGATCATAAGTGTATTCAAACTGATCTACAAGGCATGTGTAGCCAATATTATAACGTCAAAAACATATTCTTTTTCTGAATTTGATTCTGACTCAATAGACACTAAATCTAATGTTGAGACTAATGTTAATTTTGATTCTAATGTTAAATCTAATGTTGGTTCAATAATAGAACCTGACTCTAACTCCAATTCTTTATCTGATGGGTACTTTATTACAATGATTTCTTGTTGAATGTTTGGTATTAGACAAGTAATATCCTGTGATGGCATAATGGGCTCCATAAAAACTAGCTTGTCAGAGTGGGACTCCTCTAAAATGGGAAAAAGGTCAAGAGACAACTCCTTAGAGACTAGCTTTTCAATAGGAGGCTCTAGAAAAATAGGTATATGGCTGAGGTAATGATTTGACCTAAGGTGGTTGTAATCATTAAGAAGTGACTTAGTAAAGACTAGCTCATCAGAGTGAGACTCCTTGACAACTGGTATAGGAATGAAAGGTGATTCATCACAAGTTGACTTATCACAAATTATTGTTTCAACAAAATCATCTTGGATTTGTTGGTTCATTTGGCCTTGGTTTATAATGATTTGGAAAATACCAATTTTGAACATAGCTTGGTCTTCAAATTATTGGATCAATTAAGGTTTGGATAAGATTGGTACGGGATGAGGAAAATCCTATGGTTGGATAATGCTAGGGCATTGTGGAGACTGATTGCTCACATAAGCTAAAGGATGAAGTCTTGAGATGGTAACAATAGGATGGTATGGGGCTTGGTTGTTCACACAAGCTAAAGAATAAGGTCTTGGTATAGAAATGGTATGGCATTATGGAGCTTGATTGTTCGCACAAGCTAAAGGATGAGGTCCTAGAATAATAATGGTATGCCTTAGATATTATGTAGCTTGGTGATTCATATAATATAAATGAGGTTTATGGGTATGCAATGATCGAATAACAAAAGGATGTCATGGAACTTAGTTTTTTGCACAAGCCAAAGCATCCAATTCTCCTAAT
This sequence comes from Torreya grandis, assembly GCA_037957365.1. Lineage (NCBI taxonomy): Eukaryota > Viridiplantae > Streptophyta > Pinopsida > Cupressales > Taxaceae > Torreya > Torreya grandis. The sequence goes on from JARHVA010001672.1 coordinate 2,283,140, forward strand.
AAACCATATCATCCCAATCTTGATTTGGATCATAAGCTAGTTATTGAATATGGTTTGTGTATTAATTATTGTAAATAGGGTATAGATCCATATTCCAAACAAAATTATCTATATTTTGGTCTTCAATTTCCTCCTCACAAGCCTCTTCATACCAATCAAGGTCTTTAGTTGGATCATAGGTTGGTTCATGACTTTGTTTCTATGAATGATTATTATGAGGTGGATAGAAATCTATCTCACAAACCATATTATCATCATTGGGGTCTTGACTAAAGCCATAAAAGTCATTTTTTGTGGCCATTCTATCATAAGTTGGATTATACGTGACTCTACCATAGGTATAGCTAGACATATTTGCATAAATGATGAAAGCTTCAAAAATCAAAAGGCCTTAGAGTTTTACAAACTCTAAAAAACTATGTCTAAGGGACAAATGGTTCAAACTTGGTCTAACTTGGTTGAAAGTATGAATCTAGATCTCTAATGTGATCTAAAAGTAGAGTTGTATCTCTAAAATGATTTGTGCTAAGATTTGACATAAAATATTCTAATGTCAAATTTCTAACTTCAAATGTCATCCACACAAAAATTCAAACATCTAAATAAAAACTGACATGTCAAAGGTCTAGCTCAAAGTATTCCAAACAAGGTCTAAACTAGGAAAGGGAAAAGAGCTACTAGGTCTTTTGTCCAAATGTGGAGTCAAAATCTAGGCTCAAATAGGCTATGATAGGATTTTTGGCCAAATGGCATCAAAAGCTAGACTTGAAACAAAGGTATGATGTGATTTTATTTAATCTAACAAGTTTGGAAACAACTTTGAAATAAACCCAACACACAGAATCAAACATAAACATGATCAGTTGGCATAAGCCATAAGGCAAAAGGCTCTTGAAGAAAGGTTTTGTTCTCCCAAACAAAAGCACAAACAATGATGAGGATAGGCTTTAAACAAACAAACCATCAATAGTTTTCAAATTCAGGTAATCAATTAACCAAATTTATGCAACCCAAAATAGAAATATCTATGTATCAACCTCATGAATTGAGGCCTAAACAAAAATCAATCAATGTTTAAATCTAAACTTGACAAGCTTAATTGAAAACTCAATGTCTAAAACTAGGATTTGACCAAATAAGCTAGACAAAATTGGACATCATGATGACACAAGATAAAGGTCCAAATAGTATACATGACATGGTTTGAAAGAAACAGTTTTTTATACAATGGTAAAAAAAAATTGAAATAAATTGAGCAACCTAAATACATAAGCATGCTTAAATAATGTGATCTATGTTATGTTTCAAATACTCAAAGGCAAAATGGGTTGACATATTTTGGGTAGAATAAATATACCCTCCTAAACTCAAATACATGATTATGACATGGTTATAAACAAACAATCAGGTTTTAGTCTCAAAACATACTAAGAAAAAAATGACCAAAATACACTAAGTATAATCGTCCAAATTTTAATAAGGGTATGGCAATGTGGGGCTGACTAAACTAGCAAATTTTTGAATTTTTCTAGGGGGATCAATTACATAATGACTTTCATGTCATGATGCAAAATAAAATCACATAATTGGGTATCCATGGCACTTGGCTTCTTATAAAAAGGTCTTGTCCTTTGTATAACCACTACATCCATCACTTGCTTAGTATAATGTGATGTCCAAAGTGAAGATATGTTGCGTCTACAATTCCAACACTAAAAGGTGGTTTAACCACTCAAACCCCCAATTCTAGTGGGAGTGATGAAGTCAATATCAAGAGATGAAACCCTGGGTCAAAGCTTCCCTATAGAACTTGTGGGAGGTAATGAAGTCCCCTAGGCAAGCCAAATTTACATGAAATAAATGAATTAAAATAGAAATACTTTATGTTCGCCTCAAGGTCACACAATATTATTACAAGTTTTTAGAGAGTGCTTTAAATAACATTCTTTCTATGCCTTAGACTAGGCACGTTTACAATAAGGATGATGCTTTTGATTTGAAAAGTTCCTTAAAGGGGATGGATGGAAGAGTATACACACAACGTCCCTCTTTTTTCCAATCAAAAACTAAGTTAAGCAACTATTGAATACAAAAATTGGACAAATGAGTTCAATTTTAAACACCAAATGAAAATTTGGGTGATGTTCTTTTGACCCCTTGGTCTTAAGTTGTAACTTTGAAAGCACAATTATCAAAGCATTCACTTAAGCATCTAATTTTTTCATTAAGCCCCAAAATAAGTTCTTAATTCATTTTAAACATTCAAAATATGTCTAAAGAACATGATTTAGCACTCTTATCGACCAATAACGGTTATGATAACCAACAGTGGATATCTGTCTACCCAAAGGCATCACCCCAAAAATAAATATGTTAAATTAGAAACATTTAAAGATACTTTCACAATTTTGTGAAAAAACTATGCAACCTGAAGCTAAACTAATATAATATTCTGATAATTTAGAAGAAAACATGTAGTAAAAAAAATCACCAAAAATAGAGTCTCTATAACTCCAAACCAAGTATTTTGAAATGGCCTATTAGCTCTCAACTCTGTGTCTTTAAGAATAACATAGTGACCATCAACAGTTATACCTGACCATCAATGGTTATACCTAACCGTCAATGGTTAAAAATAACCATCAGTTGTTGCACTGACCCTCGGCAGTTGTATTGACCATTGGCAGTAGACTGTGTAAACTTGTGAAGATGAAAATCTGACCAAACCATATTAGAAAATCACTTAAAAAGAGTTTTTAGCATCCAAATTAAAATTTTAAAGTTGCCTCATACTCTCCTTCATATTTGGGATGCATCTTTTCCCACCAAGCGTGTCATTTGTAAACATAAAATTACAATAGGGGGAGATTAGTATTGTGTTAGTGAATAAAACAAATCGATCAAAAACACACTAAACTAACACCCTAAGCCTATCTAAAAGGGGGAGCTTAGTTAACAAAACAAAAATGGAAAACACAACTAAAACATGAAAGAAATACCTTCCTTCACCTTCCTTGGATGCTTCAAAATTCTTATTGTAGTGGCTTGTTTAGTTTGTGTTCATGTATTTTACATCAATGAATTATGGCTATCTCCATCTCTCTTTGGCACCATGTGTGGCTTTGGCTCAATATTTGGGCATTATAACACTAAGATGTAATGATTTTGAATGCATTTGGGCATTATAAGTTTGTCATAAAATATATTTTGAGGTCATTTGGGCATTATAACTTTGGCTTAAAAGGGCTTCAAATTCAATAGGCAAGGCCTCCTATTTATAGATTTTTTAAATGGTTTGAGGATCAACCATAACCATCCATCTCAAGATTGAGATGTGTGGCTATGAATTAATCCAAATATAAAATTCATTCTAAAAATATCCCCATTAATATTTAGGATAGAGGGGCATTAACTAGGTATGTAAGGGCTTTGATGAGGCATGGGAGGGGTTAACCTTGATATTTTATGCATTTATGGCCTAGGGATGTCTCCCCAAGAAATGATGTAATTAATGATAATTAATTTCTAATAAATATTTATTCAACAAGTTCCATGGAAAATTAACTTAAGGCCTTAATTTAGTTTAATTAGCCTAAAACATGATTAGTCAACTTTTATGCAAATCTTGGCAATTGGTGCACAAATGAATCAAATTGGTCAGAATGTCTTATTATTGGCCCAACATTTGACTGGATTGGAATTAGAATGTGATGTAAAATTCATTAGATCCATTATCCTATTTAAGTTGTTATTAACACAAAATAATAAAGGCACTTGTCTCGTGCAAGAGATTTGATAGAAAAGAGCAATCCAGAGCACCCATGTGCAAAATTAGTATTTTGACTTGAAATAATCTAATCAAATTTAGCTGGCCCATAAATTGTGTTACCCTAATTAATGATACCCTGGCCAAAATCAATACTTGAATATATCAATTTCAAAGCTTGTAATGTGTTTTAGTGTTTTTACGCCAAATTGTGTATTTTAGTAAGAATTGGTCAAAATCCTGGTTAGAGGTCATTGGTGGCCAGATTTAGGTGTCTAAAATTTTCCCTTATTTGGAAAGATGTTGCAATCTATATGTGTGGCCAAAAATTTGCACTTGAATATGTCATTTTATAAGTGGCCTAAATTGGAAAGGTTGCTTCATATTATTGAAATCTATCTATATACATGCTCTTGAGAGGATTTTAATTGTTAATCCAAAAATAAAAGTGCATGAAATAGTAACATTTTTACACCCCCTTCTCCCAAGAGATTGTACAGTGACATGGACCTTCGAGTTACTCACCCTGCATCAACAATATATCCATGACAACTGGGGTTTTTATAAAACTTAAATTTTTGACTATCTAAATGGTCCTAAGTGTGGTAAATGCTAGAGATGTCTCACATCAATTGAGTTCATACCAATTAAATTATTATGCAAGGGTCTTTTCCTTTACATAGAAATTCTATCTATGTACTACTTAGTGGAATTCTCTAGTTAACTAAACCTGACTCAAGTTTTTGTTATTCAAGGATAGATTAGCTGCTCAACCTCCAGGATCTTACAATATGTGTAGCTTGATTTATATACCCTACTATGGAGTGAGGTTGAAATAATTCTAGGATATGAAAACCCAGGTCAAATATTCCCTAAAAAATTTGTAAAAAAACTATGAACTCCCCTCTACAAGCTAATTTTCATAAAATAAATGATCTAAGTGAAGACTTTAGAGGTTATTTTTAGATCACCCAAACCATACAAGTTTTGGAGAGAACCTAGATGAATTTCCAAAATCATAATCACAATGAAAGGTGATTTTGGTCACCCAAGTTCCCTAAATGGGATGGTGGGAGAGCATTCACGCACTCTTCATTTTTCTCAAAGAAAAAACAAGCAATAGATGATTTTATATAAATAAAACACTTTTAAAAACCTTAGAATTTTAGTGAATGTTGGTTTTAAGCACCAAATAGAAATGTTTAAGTGATATTTCTGGCCCCTTGGCCTTAGTTTGTAAAAACTTTGAAAATAATCATAAAACAATTAAACAAACCATCTAAGTTCCTTATAAACACCAAATGGAAGGTTCAAGACTTAAATCATGCTCAAATTTTGTCACTTTTCCATGCGGTTCCTATAAGGTTAGAGCATTTCTCCCTGCTTTGAAGCATAATTGATAATTAAACAAGCAAATTTTAAAAATTATCTCTTAGGTTCTCTATTTTTAAAATACAGAGACCAATGTCGGTCAGTAGTGACCAATGTTGGTTGTAGCAAGATTGATGCCGATCATAAAATAATCAATGCCAGTGAAAAATGACTGATAATAATTACCTATGAACCCTTAAACAAAAAATATTTTTGACAAAAACACTTGTTAGCCCAAGGTTAGAATAAAATCTCTAGAAAAGTTTTAGATCATGTAATATATGTTCAGACAAAGACTTATAAACCAAAATAACAAACTATAATTTTGAGAAAAGATCTAAAATGTGATTTTTAACTATGTTTTTCCCTTCAACCTAACTGATGTCAGTTACCCTAGATTGATGTCAGTAACATAAAATCTATGTCGATCACTGTGTAACTTATGTGTCAATAAAAAACATCAAAAACATGGGAAAATTATAATAAAAACCTAGTTTTAAGCATTTTTAAACACTTTTTAGATTTTCTAAAAATTCCAAAGTGTCTTCCTTACTTGAAAGGTCTGAGTGGTCCCACTAAGCATGCCAAGATGTAGAGATGGATTACAAATATGGTTAGATCAAGCATTAGTCCTAAAAATCAAGAAAAATGCGTAAGAACTAACGAGCCTAGCCAACCTATTCAAATGGGGTTCTGTAAAAGATAACTAAGAGCAGATAAAAGAAAGCATACACACAATACCTTCCCAATATCACCTTGTAACTTAAATGCTTCTCAAAAGAATGATTTTCCCCTTGATTTGGTGCTCAAGTCTTTAACAATGATGCAAGGCAAAGCTCCTCCATCATCTCTTTCTCATCAATGAAACTAGACTCATGATATGAAATCAGTATTCTACCTATTAATGAAGCTATCCTATTGAAATTTAATCATAATAAACAACACATACAAATGGCATGTGGAGAGAATTTTGCATAATAAGTTTACGCAAATGAAGTTTAATCAAAGTGGTCTTGGCCCTCTTATTTATAGATTTTCCAAATTAATAAAGATCAACCATGACCATCCATCTTTAGATCAAGATGTGTGGCCATGAATTAATCAATTACATAAATAATATCCATAAATACCCTCATAAATATTTGGAAGGGGCATTACAGAGGCATGAAAGGCCATAATCCTGATATCAATTGCATTTATAGCTTACGGATGCCACCCCATAAATGATATCATTTGATGATGCATATAGTAGGAATAAATTTCTAATAAATACATATTCAATAACTTCCATGGAATTCTTACTTAATCTCATAATTTGGTTTAATTTGTATATGTAAGATTAATCAAATTTTAAGTAATTCTTTGGAAATTAGTTACACTTAATTAATCAAATTGGTTAAAATGTCATATTAGTGGGTTGTAATTTGATTGGAGAGGAATTAGAAGCCAATGTTAGTTTTTTACAGACCAATAACACATGCATGTGTTGTGTGCTTCCGAATTAGAAGAAAAGAGTGATCCAAAGCATAAAAATGCATTTTCATCATTTTGACTCGAAATAATTTGATCAAAGTTAATAATCACATAAAATTCATTAGCCTGTTTAGGGATACATTATTTTATATTGGTTTTTATATATGACAAGATCAAACCATTTAGCATTTTTAAGTGATTTTGGCTGAAATTGTGTGTTGTTGCATATTTTGAGGAAGATTGTCAATTTCAACACAATGGTGTTAAGAATTGGATATCTAAAGAAAGAATCTATTACAACTTCAAATTTGTCAATATCAGAATCCACCTTAGATAACATCTTGTACCATGTGTCCTACTGGGCATTCCATAACTTTTATCACCCTAATTTTCACCCTAAGGAGGGATACTTAGGACTCCTTAAATTTGGAATCACATAGAAACAACTCATATGGTATGGGTAATAATTTTAAGAGATGAATCTCTAGATTATGGGATATCTCCTATGTATAACACCTAAAGCTAATCGCTAACCTACTTGATTAGAATAAAAATTGATAGAATTAGAATAAATACTACTCTAATATAGGGGATGTACCAAATTAAACTCCATAACTTACTTGAACTTGCACTATGGAAAACAAATACAAAGATGATATCAAAATCCAAGGTTCTTATAACAATAATGATTGAATATGAAGGTATATTTTAATGTATCCTTCAAGGTGGGTGACTAATAGCCTTGATAATGGACACTAATAATCTTTCTTACACTTAAAATCACGCAAGTTACTAACTACACATCATATGACCAGCAAGAAAGTAGATTGCTCACACAAAGACATGAAATAGATAGATGAATGCAAAGAAAGAAACTATCACTTGTCATTAGATAACAAAACCTAAATCAACTACTTTTGAAACCTCAATCACTCTTCAAGACTTCATCTTACATCCAAAGCTTACATTTGCCTTCAAATCCTTATAACCCTAAAAACACACAAAGCTCCTTATGTAGAAGAACTTGTAGATGATATTAAGAAACTAGGCATAGTTTTGAGTACTTAGTATGGCCTTTCAGATCTATGTAAAATTTCATGACCATCTATTAAGTGTAAGTACACTTATCCACCTATTTTCTCTGTCCAATTAGGCCTCAATGAAGTCTTTAGGCCTAAAAACTAAGATTTTGCTAAATAATTCTCCCACACATGTGAAAAAAATAAGTTTTTAATTTACTTTTAGGACCCCTAAAAATTATCCATGTCAAATTTAGGATTTCAAAACCTTGTGTAGGTGGGTAAACCAAGAAGTGGACAAAAAACTAGTCCTTCACAAGCAATTTTCACATTGCCCTCAACAATCAGACCTATAAGAGTACTTTCAGGGTGAAATTTACATATTTTTGGGCTTGATGAGAAAGAAAAAACCTCAACATATCCTTCCCAAAGTTTTACATATGTCCATGATTTTAAAACCCCTATTTTGATTCCAAAATCTCACAAAAACTTAGCATTTAATGTGTCCATACAAGTGCAAGTATAAACAATCTTCTTCGTAAGAATATTCTTGGAGTGAAGAATGATGTTTAAGAGGTTTCAATAGCAATCCAACTCATTTTAGGCACTTAGGAATCCAATCTCTCTCATCAAGTTCCTAGTAGGTGTTGAGGTCAACATACCCCCATTTTAAAAAATTGGGATCCTCGAAATATTTTTGAAGCCTAGCCCTAAAAGCATGGCCTGTTCAAAACATTATTAAGGATTTGACTATCATCCACTTTTAACAAGATTAGTTTAATGAGTTATGTTTTGCTTTAAACTTTCCTAACATCGTGAATGATTGATCTTCATGTCTTTAAGTTACAGGTTTCAATACATCCTTGTTCATGGATTCATGTTCTAAAACCCTAACACAAACCCTCGATTCAAAATTGAATTTGGTGAGAACTAATTGGTGGGAGCATTTTAAACTTATTTTAGACTTGAGCACAAGTTTCATATTTAAAATCTCAGTCATTTTTTATAACACAACTAAAACTTTATCCTAAAATACATTTGGTCCCCTTTATTATCTTCCCATTAGTTCCTTATTGTTTCCAGTTGAGTCTAATATTCAGTGTTGTAGGTTCCTTTTTATTTTCTAACTTGGTCCCTTTGTTAGCCTTTTAAACTAAATTTTAATCCTAAGTCCCCAACATATTTATTAATATGAATGAGACCTTAGCCTTAACACTTTATCCTAAGTTCACATTTAGTCCCAAGTATTACTTAATTTCTTCACATCTTATAGATCCAATGATCTCCACTTCATCATAGGGCTTGATCCAACTGAGCGAGGAAGGCCTAAGACTTAGCTTAAAAACATGAAACTCATAAGATCTAATGATCCATGCTTCTTTACATCCTCTCGATCAGACGATGTGAAGAATTTTAATAAAACTAAGCACTCAGTCCTTTGGGCCAATCACGTTTGAGCTCTCAGATCATGATCAATGATTCTCGCTTCATCATGAGAGAATGATCCAATAGAGTGAAAACATCATTGAAAATTTAAAATCATAGAATCTATGGAGTTTTCATATGGTATTCCCATATTTTAAGATTAAAATTAAAGGAGCCTGCATGATAGAAGGGACCAATCAGAAGAAATCTCTCTGATCATGATCGAATGGCTCTCATTTCATCATAATTCTTGATCCAATAGATTGAATTGATTCCAAGATCCTGAGAGACCCCATGGAGGTGCCAAGTGGCACTCTCACATTAGGACACATGAAGTTTTATTAGTTTAAATTTGACATTCGCACAGCCATCTTATGACTTTCATGAGGACATATTTGATATCTTTGCAACTATTAACTTTAAGCCTAACAAACTAAAATCTTCACTAGCTTGAATTCAACATTCATACGACTACCATTCAACATCTATGAGGATGTATTTCACATCCACAAGACTATCAAATTTAAGCTAATGAATTATTTTGTTCAGGACTAACATAGACTCCAAAATGTTGTTAGGAAGCTCATAAATTGCTTTGTAGACTAATGGAAGACCTTGAAGAATGCTCAAACACCATAAATATTTGAAATTCCAACATTTAAATGGTCTTATGGTCTAAATATATACAAAACAAAGTTAGTCTAAGTATATATCTTAAGGTCCCCATTGCATTTTATTTAAATGCCATGAATCTTAGGCTAGACACTTATACTAAATCTTATTTAAAAGGGTCTTTGTGACATAAAACTTATCCCAAATGCTTTTAATAGAAGGTTTTAGTGTGTTTATTAATACCAAAAATGTCCTATGTCAAATTTAAAAATTTGATCCTTATATCATTTTGACCCTTTTGAGCGTGTTCTATGAGCTTAACATAAATATTTTAACCCAAAATATTCATTGTGTTTATTAAGCACAGCATAAACTTTGACCTAAAATATTTAGTCACGGTCCCCTTTGTATAAATTTAAGAGACTTCGGTATAAACACTTTATCCTAAAGTTCATTTCATGTTTAATAAACACAAAATGAACCTTAGCCTAAGGTATTTAAACCTAAGTCCCTGCCTAAGTTCTTTGATTCAAAACTTAGCATAGAATGCTTTAACCTAACTCTATTTATGTTTATTAATATGAAATAGACTTAGGTAAAAACATTTTATCTGAAGTTCTTATATGTCTATGTGCTAACTTATAATTCATGCATCTTTTCAGATCCTATAGCTTGTGCTTCATCGTATGAGGTTGATCCAATGGAATGAAGGCATTGATGAGTTTTTAATGGAGCTCTGAGAGCCTATGGGCTCAACACATGGTGAACATGTGTTCAAATTATAACTAACAAAGGTACTATAGCTCAAAATTCCCATGGAGGTGCCAAGTAACACAAGCATGGGGCTCAAGACCAAAATAACCAATAAGAAAGTAAGAGCCCATATCATAATCGATGGTCCATGGTCACTCATAGGATCTTGATCTAATGGTGCAAACCAAATAAGGCATTTTTAAATGTCAATGGCTAGTGCTTCAAAAGGTACTTATGAAAAATGCCATAAAAGGTTCTAGATTGAGGCCACATAAGCACCATGCAAGCAAAAAATAACAAAACAATATATCTTGTGTGCCTCAGAATGCAAAAGTATAAAAGCAAAGGTCCAAATCAAATCCAAATCACATATGAGATGAACTCCAAATGATCTACCTCCTTTAAAGTTGCCAATCCCTAAACTTGCATAAAAGGACCCTAAGTAAACTTATATTGGTTACAAGTGAATTTAGAATAAGCTTAATTGTGTTTTTAGGCATGAAAAAGCTAACCAAAGACCATTTGCAATATAATTATGAAGAATTTACAAGCACAAAATCCATGGCAGCTCAAAGACAATAATTGAGAGATGAGAGAGAGTAATACCTATCTAAAAATAATGAAGGAAAGGTTTTTAAAGATATTGAGCTACGTGTCATAACCCTGAATAATGGAAATAAGAATTAGTCTGAGCTTTTATTCACCATAGAGGAGTTAGAACCCATCACCAAGGAGGAGCAGAGGATTGTCATAGTAAGCAAAAAGTACTATGACCTGGTTGTTGTTTAAATGGTTAGCCTCCACCATGAAACTACCAAACAAAAGGTACTTCACTGCATTGATGTCCTTGTTCTAATTTTCATTGATTGTAGAATTGATGATGAGTGGATTATCCATGAGGGAAGCTCAAGGAGAGTAGCCTACATTGCCCCACTAGCCTTTGAAAGATACTATAAGCTCCCAAACCCCATGTAGACCTACCCACAATCAAAGGATTGACCATTAAGCATAACTTAGACACCATCCTCAGACCCTAGTTGCTCCAAGGAAACTATGTATTTCAAGATTTTGAGGGAAAGATCCCCATTATCCAATTTAGGAAAGGGATTAGGGTAATCATGACCCTATCGAATAGACTATATAGAGCCCCTGCAACTACATATATAAACAAAACATGGGTGTCCTATGTTTACTTTATAGTGGAGAAAGAGCTTATTCCTCCAATAAGAGACATGATTAGTGTCTTCCTAGGAAAATAATTCACACAATCTAAAGGAAGACAAGCAAGTAGTTTTACATGATGTCTTATTTGTTGGATGCCCTACTTGTTTCCACCAAGATCCCCAACATCAAAAAATAGTCTACTAAAGGTAGAACCACCATATCCCACCACTACTAAAAACTACACATCTTCAAGTATAGGTACCACATAAAATGCATATGTGACTGTGTTTATCTTGTGTTGGTAGAGGCCATCATAGGGATTCCCATGCCCAGGATTCCACCTTTGATCAAGAAGTATGTAGAACTGATGGGTGATATCTAGTTTTATCTAGGCTGTATGGTTATTAGAATTGAAAGAATTATGACCTAGCCCTATAGGTTGTTAATCTACATTCTTCCCAAGCTATAAAAATAGGAAATTACATCCCAACTCCTTCATGGTGTTGATGGAGTTTGTAAGGAAAAAAGGAAAGGTCTTCTCCATCCCTTTCCTTTAACCATAAGAAGAATAATTTTACAAGATTGGAAGTAGGTGGACACCATGTCTAGACATAGGGACTCTTTTGTATTTCAATTAGATGATCTCAGGTAGTAGGATCTAAATAGTGTATTAGGCCCACATTTGAAGAACAAGCAACTGCCTAAGCCAATCTATGAGCACTATTTGGGTCCTCATGGCACCTTATACATAAAGGATAGCAATTTTGAGGAAGTGTTGGCCAAGTTCAAAAATACCAACCTCAACCTCATGCATAGATTGACTAGTGATAACAAACTAGTAGGGGGCATATGGTAGATGGATTCCCTTTAGTATCATTTGTTGCCTGACCCTTCCAAGACACCTTAGGACCAACCTCATATAGAGCTCTCATATCCCCAAAGACAAGTTATTCAATAAAATGGCAAGGAAAACTTGGAAGAGAGACATAGTGAGGGACCTTCATCCTCAGCACTCCCCCAAAGACCACCATCCCTAGTTGAGCACTTAGAGCTGATTGCCCTTGAGCCTAATGAAATAGTATAAGGTGCCCTCAAAGACTTTGTCAAGGCTTATGGTTCTAAGGAGGAAGAAGCATAGAATATGTTCATGTTCAAATAAAGGAATCTAAGGGAGAGAAAGGGAAGGAAATAGCGCTTGACATAGTCCCAGTAGCATAGTCAAAAAAGAAAAAAGCAGAGTTGCCATTGGTCCCTGTTAGATCAAGGAAGAGGCCAAGGTTGACTCTGACTCATCCCACAAGTGAGATTAACTTATTCAATGAAGAATTACCCATTTATAGACTAATCATTCCTAATTAGTTTGTCTATAGTAAGTGTAGAAGATCCCATCCCACTCCCACTCATGGGCCTTAACCAAGGCTATCAACATTGATGTAAATGAAGAAATCAAGCCATGGATAAGGGATCTAATGAGAGTACAATACAAAAGGAGGATAGTGACCACTAAAAGGATAGAAATAAATAAACCATATACTCTAGGAGCATCTAGTATCACTAAAGTTGAGGTCCTAGAGGCTTTGAAATACATAGAGCCAATTAATATAGTGCAATTCAATCCAAAATAAGTTGGATTGGAAATGGGCACAACAAGGAAAGCCATCATAGGAATTGAGGAGTTTAGTTTCTAGAAGGTTGAACCATTTATAGGCCTAACACATTTAGAGGTCAATAACTTGGTGAGGTTCCTATCCATGAAGAAGATATTGAAAGCCTAACAGGGGCTCACAATGCCCAAGTTAGAGTTAGCATTAGGGACATGAAATAAAAAAAATTCTAATTTTGGAAAAGGAAAAGGAAAAGGAAAATTTAGAGACACATGACATTTTATCAGTAACTAATGCCATAATAAACATGTTTGAAGCATCATTATTTGATATGTTTGATTCTTTGAAATCAATAAAGCTTAGGCAGGATGCCTTAAGCCAATAAGGTGAGGTAGCCAAGGGATTAAAAACAAAGTGGTAGGAGGTAGAGACCAAAATAAGGGATCTCATTAGCATTTTGATTAAAAATAGGATTCCAAAATTCAAATCTATTATCTTGGCTCACCTGAATTCCATATTGGGAATAATAGTGGACAAGATCTAGGGTCTAAGTGTGTGGACAAATATTTAATTAGACTCTTAGCCAATGATAAAGAATTGATCACTAGGATTGAGCATCTCTTGGGCACTATACTGGCTAATCCTACCAAGACTATATTCCCAGGGATCATTGATGATATAGAGTATAAACATAGAGGTAAAGAACAAAAGTGAGGGCAAGTTAGGAAATGATAATGGTAGGATTTTAGGCATGATCTTCATGATAGAGGAAAAGATTGCAGAAGCTAGGAGAATAAAAGAAGCCATGGCCAAAGATGATAGGGACCTTCATGACCTAGATGATCAGGAAGAGGTATGCCTCCTAAATCCAACTTTAGATCTATAACTTATCAAAGAATAACATCAGAAGGACATGGAACTTCTACAAGAGCAACAAGGAAGTCCCTCAACAATGGGTCCACCAAGCTGTTTGATATTCCTTATTTGTAAAAACATTATAATATTTGAAATAGGGAATATTATTTGGTAAGGCATATGTTATTTTTCTAGCATGTTGCCTCTAGGTCAGTCTAATTTTGAGAAACAAGTGTATTTTAGATCTTTCTAAATAAGCATAGATGTCCTTATCTCTTGTATAGTTGTATCTTGTAACTAATCGATGTATTACCTTATCTTTATATAAAAGGCATGTATTACCATCTTATAAAGGGAGGGAATTTTGGAGCAAAATTTATATACTTTTAAAATTAATAAAATCAAGGAATTCTATAAAAATTGTCCATATTTGATGTGTCAATTGTTAATATAACTTTTTCTCTCAATTGTTATAGTTGTGTCTTAAATTTCAATAGTTTTTTCAAATTCTAGGTTACATCTTTAATCACAGGGTTTCTAATTTGTGCATATGCTAGATTAGTTGAAGGATCTTGGATTTGCTTCACTTTATTTTATTTTGTATTTAGATGTGAAAATGCTATTTGATTTTAGTAGTAAATATTTAAAGTAAACTTGGTTCTTAGTTGTGATTATTTACATTATCCTTTGAAGTTTGACTAGTGTATAGTGAAATCTAAGCTTAGGATATTTTTCACTATATATTGGTTTAAATGCATACTCAGTTGTAATTGAAGCTTTGTCATAATGTTTGAGGCTATGATAAGTAATCACTTGTTTTATTTCTAACCTACTCTTCTCATTTTCTTTTTTGAACTGGATCACTTTAGTTTAAGCTTCATTATAAATATCCATCTAGATTAGTCTATAGCTTAATTTTTAATCATAATTCACTAAGCATTAGCATAAATACAAGCATTTCATAGAGAATTAGACCATGATGGCTCCCAACCATCAATTAACATTAATTTATGGGAATAATTAAATATTGTTTTATTACTATTCCACCATAGGTAACATTAAGTTACCACAATCTACTACTCATGCTCTGAATTCCTAGAATTCTTAAATGAGAAGTGTTCTTAAACACTAAGGACATTTGTGGTTCACATAGAGGCATTAAGAAGTCCCGTTGGCACTAGAAGGTGGACCCCTCCATGTATTTTATTGAATCTTTGCTTATCTTAGCATGTTTTGATCTAAGTTCAGTGTTATCTTTGTGGTTTTGAGTAATCCTTTGCTTAAAATTATAAATATCATTAATATTTGTGGTATCCAACATATCTTTGTGCTTCTTTAGACAAATATCATAGTTATTTGAGGTTTGATGCTTGGTTGATAAATTTATCTTAAATTTTGAGAATCCGTAGTATTTGAGGTTAGGATGGCTTGCTTTGATCAAAGGTTGGCATATCTTTCATAAATCTATGCTTATTTGAGCTTAAACTTATAAAGATAGATCATGTTGATGTTTAAAATTGTGCTTTGTTTCAGACACCAATAATGGGAAGTTTAAAGATGTGGGACATGCGACTTGAAATGACCTCCAGATTTTTAAGAAGCTGGTCTCTTCTTTATATCAAGTGTTGGGGGGGAAAGGGATAGGAATTTAAATAGAAACACAAATGCAAAGAAATAAAATCTAACTATAGCAATGCACCTGAATGTAATTTTGATCCTTAATCCTAAGCATAGTGAAACTATATGTAAGATTCAATTACATTAAAGAGTAGACAAGGCATGATCAATGTAAAAGATAGAAACAATAGAAACAGAGGCTCACAGCTTAGACTACTTTCGTAATGATATAGGAAACATCAACAAAGGCATAGAACTCTATCTTCTCATTAATTCTCCAACCACATAAAAGGCACAAAAACATGCATAGTTACATAAACTTTACAACTTAAGAAAATAGAATAAAGGCAAATGATCTTCCTAATCACAACTCTAGAAAGTCTAAAACTCTTGATAATAATTTTCTTAGAAAATTCTCTCTATTAGTATCTGATCCCCTTTGGTGATCCTTACACTCCTCTTTATAGCCTCAGATTCCCTCTATATTGTCTATGCATTCCCAAACTTACGGCCCAAATTTAACTCTAACTGAGCTGGAAGTGTCTATCAGAAGATAGTTCTTAGATTCTGAAATGTATTATTTCCCTACAGTTTTCTTGCTGAAACAGATACACAGGATGCTCTGTGATATTAAACAGAAGAGGACACTTAGTGAATTCCCTAAAAATATTCTTATTACTTTAGGAGACACTAGAGGATGACACTTGTCATGTTCCAAAGAAACTATCGAAGACGCGCGGCATTTTTCGTATAACTTATACTCTTTTGTGTCTTGGCTTAGGATCATTCTGTCTTTAACACTTGTCACCATCCGCTTCCTCGAAACTTCAATATCTTGAAATAAAATAAGACCCATAGCATCTCTTAACTGAGTAACTTTAAAACAAACATAGGGACAGGTATCAATCTCCGCTGCTTCATCAAAAGATACATGGCAATCTCTGCTTTACTCATCTAGGGTTACGTGGTGGTCTCTGCTTCTGTTAGCTACCTTTCAAAAACCTGCAGAAGATGACACGTGGTGATCTCCACTTTACTCTATTTATACCATAGAAATAAAATGGGTCTTATTCCACATTTACATGGACAGCGACACCTGGCGGATTTTGCTTCCTTCAAACACTAAACTTGGGACCCACCATGGTTTTTGTTATATTAGTGAAGCAAAACTGAAGATAATTTAGATCACAACACGTGGTGGCTTCTGCTCTCTCTTGCTAGGGTACATGGCATCTTCTGTCACTTTTAGAAAAGCAAAACTAAGACCTTTTGTGACAGCCACTTGGCACTTTTTGCTTGATCTCGATACTTAGATTTTGAAACCTTTCGCTGCAAAGAGATAAAATGTGGGTGTCGATATGTAACCGTAGACATTAACACTTGGAGCATTCCACTGAGTCACTATGAGATACATGGCACATTCTAACCAACTCATAGAAAATATGAAAGGTGCCTCATATGATGACACTTGGCATTTCCATTTGAGAAAAGATGCCTCAGAGGACAACACTTGTCAGCTTCTGCTTTACCCTGACACTTAGACAAAAATGAATCAAAAAGGGAAAATAGAGCCCGTGCTCTGTTTCAAAGCTTCGCCATCAAAGTATGCAGGAACAAAAAAATTTAGCATGCAACTAAAAATTAGAATGCAACATAGAGTAATTTTTACTCTACAGTTATTAGTGACCCCAAGGACTTTTGAGCCTACTCAAAAAGAAACCACAACTCACGCTAAATCAAAATTTCAAAATCATAGCTTCCAGGGTATACTTTAAGAAACCCCTCCTTTAGAAAAGGTGTAAAAATTTGACAAAAGGTGTAAAACACCTAACAAAAAAATTTATTTTTTGTGGCAAAAAAAATAGTTTACAAAGAAAAAATAATAATCTCCATTGGCGAATCATTCATAGTCTCTCAAACAATGTGTAAAATCTGGGCGAATTGTGTTATTTTAAAACCACAAAAAAATTATACATTGGCAAACAAAAAATAATAATCATAGTAAAATTTTAATTTTTTGGGCGAATCATTTCATTGTATTCAAGGTTAAAAAAAACATACGTGAATTCAATGGCATCAGAGGTTCACAAAGGGTTTCATCAATTTGAAGTTGGTAGTTGTGAAACCACGAGAAAGGCTTTAATAGGTCTATCGTAATGTCACTGTCAAAGTGAAATTTAATAGTTTGTGTGTTGTGAAACTGTGAGGAGGGCAAAGATCGCATCATCGCTGATTGAAAAGATAAAGGAGTTAACATTGTGACTTTGTGAAAAGGAGATTTCGTGGCATCAACAGTTAAATGATGGTGAACTTTTATGTTGTGAATTCATGAAAAAGGGAGATCACACCATCGGAGGTTTTTTCTAGGCACTTAGTCTGTTGGTTGTGAGACCACAGAATGTTAATTTAGGTGGTTTTCACATGTTCAAAGCGGTTAAAGGGAAAAGACTTCCAGCAGCCACGAGACCACAATGGTAAGGATTTTCATGTTCTGAGGTTCTGATAGAAAGTTATGGTCATCCTGCGAAGCCACGAAAAGTTAAGATGAAGCTATCTTCGCCACTTCACACCGGTTAGAAGGAAATGGGTTTTCACAACTACTAAAAATTTAAGTTTAAGTTTAAGTTTCGAAGCTATGATAGAAGGGGAATCTCATTAGAAGAGGATATAAGGCTTATGACAGGATCGCAAGGGTAAAGTGAATATTTGATTTAACAGTTGTGATAGCTTGAGAAAAGAAAAAGAAGGGTTTCACAATTTCATGAAAATAATTCAAGGTTAAGTTAAACCACTTGCGACAGAGCGCAGAAAGAAGGGTTTCACAACTCATAATATTTTAAAGCTTGAAAGGAAAAAATAACATGTTTTCAAATCTATTATCTGATTCTCGACAGTTGATGAGTTAACATTCTAAGGCAAATGAAATAAAGGTGGTACTTATTATTGGTCGATATCCATGCACATGCAAGCTTTTAAAAATTTAAAGTCATTAACGTCGTCACCAAGTTGCAGAAAACTAGTACTACTATAAGCTGAACATCCAAGGATTATTCAAGTACCAGTTATCGAAGCAAAAGGTTTACAAGGTGAATTGAATTCTTAGACATCTAGAGCTAACAGAGCCAAAAGAATTTGCAGTAAGATCAGAATGGTAGAAGTAGAATCATCAGTAAAGAAGGGCACTGGAGAGGGCAACAAGGTTTCATTGTCTGCCAAATTTGTAGAAGAATGGTTGAAGATTCTCCCTAGATATACCAATGTTCAAAGTGCTAATGTCCACGCATTTAGAGACGCTTACAGCTTCTATAGAGATGTTCAAGTACTGTACACCAATGGAACTAAATTGTTCTGGTACTTTTACAAGAATAGCATGCAGAAGGTTCTCATCTCAAATCCATGGAGAATTCATGAAAGATGATAATTTTATCAAGAGTGAAGAATTATAAAGTTTTTTGTATAAACTCAAACAGAATGAACTTTCTTTGCATGTAAAACCTAGAGACATAGATGAAAAAGTGACTGACATTACTAAATCACGATTCATTTCATTGACTCAGTCTCAAATGTGATGATTCTATATCCCATATGGACTCCAGATATTGAAACTGAAGTCTGACTAGTACTAATAGGCTCCTCTTCATTCTGAATCGGGTATTCAAAATCCATAAAATCTTCATCTTCATTTTGACTTTGAGACCTAAATTCATCATTTATGTTGGAGTCAGCAATAGAAGTAGAACCACCATCTTTTAAAGTGTTGAAAAGGCCTCATCTTTCACGTGTGGAATTCCAAATGGCCAATGACCTATCATAAGGAAAATCTTTAACATTGTATTGAGTTACAAACAACCTCAAACAAGTTTCCAAATTTTTGTCTAGTTTTTTTCTGACATTTGATTTCAAAAACCCCAATGCATTGAAAACTCTCTCATCTTCCACCGACCCTAATATCATTGTTTAACATAAATCAACAAGTTTGAAATATTTTGATATTGAAGTACGTAATACTTCACTCTGACTTATCCTTTTCTAGAGCCTTGTTATTGCACCAGGATCAAATGGATTCTCAAAGTTTTCCATCTAATTTTTCATACACAATACAAAAAGTTTACATTGATTTTTAAGATTATTTGAATCTAAGATTCCTTGTATTAGTTGTCCATTGCAATTTGTATGCTTTGAAAACTGTGTTATCAATTAGTCAAGTTTATTATGAAACAAATTTACATCAGTTGGATTATGTCCAAAGTGTTTCCAAAATTGAGGGAACACATAACTCATGGCTTCAAGAATTTCTTCTTGAGGGAATCTTTCACGAATCTCACTTGAAAGTTGGTAGGAAATAGACTTCACATTTTCACTAATAGATTTAATAATCTTGTCAAAATCATCCTTTCTAACTGGTAGTACTCTGCCTCTCTTGGTTGTTTTAGATTGGTGCATTGGTATTTCAAATCCTTTCACAAACACACATAGCTCATTTTTCCCATTGAATTGTAAAAAATTATCAGCGTGATTCAAATCTGTAATTATCTCCCACCTTGAAAAAATTGGGCTATGACCTGAGAGATCTGAATACAAAGAATCCAGAGCCATGCATGTCATTTTACGTAGATCAGAATACTCATGAATATACATAGTTCTATCTTGGGCTTTCTTAACAAGTTTGTTCATTAAATCCAGCATGGGGAGAAGACTAGCTAAAGTTAATAGGTTCTCTATATCACTTAACTTATTTAACAAATCAGGAGCTCTGTCCACTGTAAGGTGTTGCTCATATAGAACTCCAATCAAGGATTGATATTCTGCTAGAACTCATTCTACTGGTCCATGCAAAGATATCCATCCGATCTCAACATCCTTGAGAATCTTATTTCCTGTTGTTACTCCCTCAGAAAAATCTTAAATTCTGCAAAGCATTTAGGACTTCTGCAAAAGTACGAGTGTAGCTCACAGATTAGATCTTCAACTTTTGACACTGTAGGTAAAGTACTTACAATCTTATAAGCTAAATTCATTCAATGGGTCATGCAGTGTATGCCAAGCATGTAAGGTGCAATACTAGTTTGTAATCTTGCACAAAGACCAATCCTTTGCCCTTGCATTACTACAGCTCCATTAGCTCTGACACACACTAACTTCTTTGCAATTGTCAAGTCATCCATACCAGCAATTTCATTCAAATCTTTCTTAACTTCTAAATATAAATTTTCTGCAGTTGAATTGGCCCTCATTTTACGAACACAAAGTAGATTAGCTTGACGAACATGATCTTTTACAATATATACATGCATACATACCCAAGCATTGTTATCTATCGCAGTGACTTCATCTAAGGATAATGAAATGAACTTGGATTCTTTTACTCTCTCCTATACATTTTGCTCTTCCACCTCAGCAAGATAGCTTGCCATTTCCCATCCAGCATATATTGACCAATGTGACATAGGATAGTGAGGAAATCTCAAAAAAGATAATAAATTGCCATATTCTGAAAAGTCTCTCATAGGACACCCTCTAGATAGAATATGAAAAATAACACTCATCTGAATGATCTTTGCCAAGTTTGCATCATTGGCTGCATGTTAAAGCCCATCCTTGATTGGATTGCCACTACTACCACTACCAATTACTGCTATTTACTTGAAATGCTCTTCATATTCTATGGCAGACTTAACATGAAGGCATTCTTCCTTTGATTTCCATCTCACAGCTGCTACTTCCTTTCCATCTATGATTTCTTTTTCATAAACCTTACCAATATGTTTTTCTATAGTGTCGAGCTTTAACTAAAACTTTTTCTCTCTTTTAGTTTTCTAGGTACAAATCGTACACTTGCATTCTGTTGGTGGTTCATCATTGTTTGTGACTGGTTCAATAAACCAGTACTTTGTTATCCAATCAACCTAGAAATTCCTTTTCATTTCCCACTCCCGCCCCATTTTTACATTCCTTTTTCTTTTCTTCCTACCAACATCAATATTATCTTTTGTTATAACATCTTCTATTGTTGGAACATTGTTATCCTTTTTTGATGCATTTTGATTTAATTGAATAACAACCTGCTCTTCTAGTGGTGGTGAGGTATTGTGATTTCCTTTTGCACTTGTACTTGCCAAAGTTGGTGGACCAGAAACATTGTCAATTCCAAAGAAAGCCTTTATGGTAGTATCTCTAAATTTTTGGCATTTTGATGTAAGATTAATCCCTTCACTGCCCTTGGGGGTTTTACCCTTGTCACTTCCCTAAGACAGAGCAATATTAGTTATAGACTCACCCTCCCCTGACATCTCAATCCACTGATAATCCGTTTAAACTTTACTTCCCTGAGAATAAGCAATATTACTTTCAGACTAAGAATTGAAACTTAAAGAAAAAAAGTTAAATTTCAAATCTGATTTTTTACAGTTGGTGAATTGACATTCCACGGCAAAGGAAAGAGGATATTGACCTTAGGTGGTCATTATCCATGCATGCAAGCTTTAAAACCCATTAACGTCACTAGCAACTTTCATCATTGCGTCCACTTTTTGAAAAATTTCTAATGAAAATGAGATAAGAAAGGAAATTGTAGATAAGCTTCTGATTAAATTAAACTACATAAGCTCAAGGAGAGTATTTTATAGTAGAGTTGCACATACCAGTGTACCACCACTTGTGGAAGCTATCTTTGGAGTCTAAGTCTTGCCTGCGATGTGTCCTGCGCTGCCAAAAATTTGATGGAGTGCCAACGAAGTGGTATTTAGTGAATGTCTCATTTTGCTTGGGTGAATTCAGATTTATACATATTACAAATCAATACAGTTACCAATTTACCATGCCAAACAAGCTGACTCTTCCACAACAAAATGAAAGTGTGTTGGCAAAACGAGTCGACTCCTCCACTTCCCATAACGTGAAACGAGCTAACTCCTCCATGATAAAATGAAACTGGGATGGCGAATTCTCCCATACTGCATGAAACAAAAACTTGAAACCCAGTGAACATTCCACAATAAGCGTTACCTGGTTGGTTGCGTGAAAGGTGAATACCGCCAAGGAAAAACTCAAACGTAACATTTGCCTTGGCAATTACAATGCTAGGCAACCAGGTAAACCCAACAAAGCTTGGCGACTAGGAAACCATGGAAGGGCTCAAAAATCGCTAAAAATAACATTGGAAAAATGTCAAATTCGCTAAAATACAAAAATTTGCCACTATATTATACACTAATAGCTTCAGCAATGTTGTCTTGTAAGTGGAACACTCGTCATCAGATAACCCTTTCTTATTCTACAATTCATTAAAGGCTAAATCAAGGTTAATGATATCCTTATGCAAAGAAATTTCAAAATTTGAACAATTGCCTTCAATTTGAATTCAAGCTGGGAAACAAGAACCAAGACAGCGTCTATTTTAGGGACTAATGAATCACCCTTGAGATCTTGGAAAATTGTTTGATCATTCTATTTGGCCAATAGCAATGGTTCAATTTCTTCTACCATCAGCATAGTGTTGTCATCAGGAAATGGAGAAGGAAGGCCTAATTGTACTAGATCTTTAATATGCTACTTCATTTCATTGATTCCTTCCTTCATGACATCTAGAAGCTCTTTACAATTGTTGGCTACATAATTGCAACTGAGAACCTCATTTACTCTCTTGGCAGTGACCATTCTATCATTGATTCCTGCTACTGACAATGTTGCATCTATTACATCATAAAGCTTTTGCAGCAATGTTTACGAGTCTGTTACTCTCTCAGAGATTGTAGCCAGAGTATTTACAATTGAACTCTCCACCTTTTTGCACAATTCTTCTGTGTTTAGTAGGAAGGTGAGAGAAGGCCTGAGCTGATTAATCTCCAAAGAGATTCTCTTCCACATGGATTCGTATAGCTCCCTTACCAAACTTAATACTCTAACACTCTTTGCCCTATTGGCCAACTCTAGTGTCAATTGTGTTGTTCTCTATTGCTCTGCTAGAAATTGGGCTTGTATGACCACAGTATTATTCTATTCGGCTTTCAAATTTTGTTACATTTGGGTAACCTATAGCAGGTGTTCCCCGCACTTTCCTTGTAGCATTGCCTTTTCATGCCTGAGGGTTGTCACCACATCCTTTACCTATGTGAGCTCTACCTTTAAAGAATCATTTTGGGCTTGAACTGCTCGGTGAGTCTAAAGAGAAATAGTATTTTGTAACTATTTATTTAGATTCTCTACCTCAATGTTTTTTATATTGATTTTTGAGGTCAAACTATTACAGTTTGTCTTTTCCTTGGCTAGCTCAGCTTCCATCTTTTGTAGCCTTCTTGATATCTTCAAATAGTCTTCAGTAACTACAAAAGTGGATTCAGTCAGTAGCTCAAATTTGTCATGTGGCTTGAAGAGTGACATGTTGATGGCCATAACATTCATCGTGTAATCTTTTCACTGCATTTGCTCCATTCGATTTATTACATTTGGTGATAAATGAGTCACTGTCAATTGTTGCTGGATGGGGTCAAATTGTGACCACAAATGGGGTGTAGCCAAAGTTTTATTCTCCTTAATATTCTTTTTCTCTCTTCGGGCTTCCCTTGCCTTCCTAGCAACATCTGCTTAGGTCTGGAAGGTGGAAGGAGAGGCAATGTGCCCAGCCACAAAAGGATGTCCTTGTGGTAGACCATATTAAATAGCCAATTATTAGCTATGGGTAATCTGAGTGAAAAGCTTCTTGGGAACAAAGGGAGAGAAATGAGGTAATGTTAAGGCTGAAGGTGGCACAGATGGGGCAAAGTGAGAAATGGGGATGGAAAAAGTGGCAATAGAAGAAATGGACTAAGAAGGAGAGGGAGAAATAGTACTTACCTAAGAAGCAATTATAGTACCCTACAATTGGCACTGTGTGTTGTCCGTCTCATCTTTTGAATCAAATTGAAACTGCACCCTCTTTCATTTCTTGGGTGTCTCTTCTCCTAGATACATTTTTGCTCCTTTCAATGATGCTTGTGGGGAACTGAGAATATCTATAATCGAGACTGATGGGGAAGCTTGTGATGTTAAAGGAACCACACTTTTCTAAATTTCTATGGCACTGAGGGATTGAGGCCAAACTGATACAATTATTGTAGCTACAATTTGCTCTGAGGATTGTGACTCCTGGCTTGACTCAACTCTAGCTTCCTGCTCTTCACCCGGTGTTGGAAAATTACTTGTCTCTGGGCTAGATATAGGGGAGAGATGACACTCATCCCATAGTTCTTCCCATATTTCATTTGTTTCTACATTCCTAAAAGAATGGGTTGTTTGACAAATTTCTTTCTTATACTTCCAATAGGCCTCTATCTTCTCAATATCCCAATCTATATTCTTCAAGGTTCTTCTTAAGCTAGAAGTCATTCTGACTTTAGGATCATAATCTCTCTATTTAACATAAAACATCTCCCATGGCCTATTTTGTGGAAGGGGAACCTCTGTTAACTCAACATAGAATCCAATAGTGTCTTCCCTAGGATTTCTTCTGTTCTCCCAAAAGGGGCAGCCTTCATGCACAATTCTAGTTGCAACCCTATGAGTCCTTACCCAAGAGGCTATGAAACCATTTGGGTCATAAACCCATTTGTCTTCTACTAGAAGGAAACCCAGAAAGGCTAGCTTTATGAGCAACACAACTTTTGTGTCTCTGGTTTCCAAAACCATGCTTGTTGTCATCCATAGGAGATCATACATTTTTATTTTTCTCTTCTCAGAACCAAACTCATTGTCAACTATGGACACCTACCTAGTGACATCTAGGAATGCTAACCTAGGAGTCAAAATCTTAGGTAGCAATATTGGTTCCCCACAAAAACCATGGACTCTTATAATGATATGGTGGGATCCAAAATAGAAATCGCAAGGAATTGGGCAACTATCCAGAAGATTTGAAACACTGGGAAATAATCTATTCATAACTAGTTTAGGACTGAGGTGGCAAAAAGTAGGAGTAACAAATAATTCCTAGAACTCATATGGGTCACTAGTCTTCGACAAAATGTGTGTCCATGCAGACACAGAAATGGTCCTTTGGAGATCAAAATCTGGGTCATACATATTAAGATACATATGTTGGGCAAAGAGTTCAGAGTTTTGAAAAAGCATGAGGTGGAACAAATAAGAAGAATACCTGAACACTCTTTTTGATTTAAATGGGCCAATTGTTCTACCATCGAGAAAGCAATTTGTTTAGAAAAGTCAAGCTGATACTTTTGGGTTTTGTCAATGGTCTTCAGCCTGAAAAGGATAGCCATTTGTTCTGCATACACTACCATATCATCTTTCATGCCAAAGATGAGAGCCATCATAGACAATGTGTCTTGGCTAGCCTGTGTGAATTGAGCTCTTGGTGTAGGGAGTGTGGGTACCGTAGTGTCATTATCACCCATTTGTAACTCAGATCTCAAGAACCTTGACTGAGTGTTGATATTTGCCCATGTTCTTTGCATCTTAGCAACAGTGGGAAACGTAGCTATATTATCATGATGTAGGGCTAACATATCCCTAATAGCTTGTAGAGTGATTTGCACCGTGAATGGGCCTCGTTGAATGGTGTATGAAGGTGCATGGAGCAAGTCTACACATAATTCGACCAGGTCAGCACATGAATGCACAGCTGGGACAATGAACTGAGCCAGTTGTGAGGTCCATATCCTCATGGTGAATGTTTCATATTTTCTAGCTCTGACCCTCTGTAGACACCTTTGATGTGCCCCTTCTCTAAGATTTTTGCTACTAGCTCTCTAAAGAATTGGGTCCATGATGCCATCTGCATAATTTTTTATTTTCACTGAATCACTTGCTAGACCAGCTTCAGGAAACCTGGTCCTTGGATAGGTCTTCAATGGTTGCATGGAGAGCTAAAGCATATAATTTACTTGCAAAAAACTTATCAAGGGATTCATACATCCCAGCTCCTTATTGTGAATATTGTGCCCCATCCATCTCTATATCTTCTCTGTGGTAACTTGTATGGATTCTTGCACAATAGAGACACTTTCACTGAAGCAAGTTTACTAAGCATAGAAAATGCAAGTAGCAGGATATTTTCACACAGATATAAGAATGTTTGAGAACTTGTAAACTTTAACTCTTGCTAAGAGGTATTTATTGACCTATCAAGTCTCAAATGGCATTAAACTCGGATAACCGTTATCAAATCCTACTCAATCTTCCTCGGACAGTGAGATAGACACGTTATGCAAGTGGCATCACAAGGTACTTTGGAGATTTCTAAAGATTTGGGAAACATTCAATGTGCTAAGAATTTGAAGAATTTGAAAAAATTTCTAAGCTACCGACAATGTGTTCAAAGAACACTTATTTAAAATAAAAGCGGAAAAACAACAACGAGAAAACAAAGCAATACGGGAATGGGAAACTATCTAACTATAATACATTAGAGACCCAAGTTAACTGAAATGCTTTAAATAGATTCCACTTACAGGAATCTCTTTAGGTTCTCCTTCCATCGATTCTAGCTTGAATGAATTCATCTGCTTACATGCATGAATTTTATAAGGGCCCATCCATAATGCTTCAAATTTAGTATGCTAACTCGGCTTGGCCGCTCTTGCATCCCATTTCAAAGCAATTGAGCCTACCTAAAAATGAGGATTCAAAGTCCTTTTATCAAATCAATCCTTAACCATTCCTTGATGCTTAATTAATGAATCATGGGTTGTATCCCTCTTCTCCTGAACTTCCAAAAGCTCTGCAAGTCTAACCTACATGGGGCCATTTTCCTCAATTTCAATTTGTTTGATCAGTTGGAGGGCATGGATTTCCAAGCTTAGGGTGATTATAGTAGACTTTCCATATACCAATTCATATGGGGACATTTTGATCACCTATTTAGGCATGATTCTATCAGCCCATAGTGCTAAATTAAGAACTTTATGCCACTCTTTGTGATGATCAGCCCCTACTCTTTTTATGAGTCTAATCAGGTTCTTGTTAGTCGATTCTGCCAAACCGTTACCTTAAGGGTAATAGTTAGAGGAATTTTTCAGATATATTCCATGTTTTAATGCAAATTCAGATAATTTATACCCCAAGAATGCTTTAGCATTATCTGAAATTATGGTGTGAGGAGACCCAAAGCGAGTAGTGATACTCCCTAGAAAATCTAGGATCACATTTTCTGTTGCTTCCTTAAGTGGGACTGCCTCGGTCCATCTGGTGAAGTAGTCTGTGGCAGATATATCTATTTTTGGCCCATACTAGACACTAGATTTATCATTTCAATGAAGTCAAGACCCCATTAAGAAAAAGTTTCATTTGCAATTATAGGACTAAGGGGCATTGTTGCATTCCTTCTCATCCCCATGTAATATTGGCAGGATTGATATTTTTTAACTAGTTGATAACAATCTGCAAATAAAGTAGGCCAAAAATATCTTGCCTCACTTATCTTTATGGCTATGGTCTTTGTAGAAAAATGCCCCCTTGATAATCCATGATGCATCTCGTGTAGTATTTTCTTAGCCTCAGCCTTTTCTACACATCTTAACAATTTACCATCAAAATTTCTTCTAAAAAGGACTTGTTCAATTAAAATAGATCATATTTGCATAATTAGACATATCTTTGAGCTATTTCAAGCAAAGATCAATGTTTTTTACTGTTCTTTATACAATCTTTGCAAAATGAGCTTAATGTGTAGGTTTAATCCCTATTCTTTATAAAGATTAACCTGATACATCATATTTCAAATAAGATCTTCAATCTTCAAGTAAGAATTACCAAGGATTCAAACTAGATCACACTTAGAGACCAGGGAACCTTTACTTGAGCTTGAAGTTCATAGGAAAGCCAGGCATGACAAAGGTAAATGCAAGAGATCCAAATCTCTGCCAGCTTCACCTATTCAAGGTACCTTTTCCTTTAACCTTCATCTAGGTATGGCTTGGTTATAATACTCTTCAATTAATGTACTAGGTGTGGTACATGATCTCCCATGTAACCCTAAAAAGTATTTGCCTACATTTAGTCCAACTAGTATAGTAACTGTTGAAGATCACTTAAAGTATTTTAAAGCTACCTTAAGGTTGATAAATATTATGCATGAGGATATAACTTACAAGTTATTTCCATTTACCTTTAAATATGTTGCTTATGTATGGTTTTTAAACTTACCTAGTAATTATATCACTCGTTAGGATGGTTTTACTAATGTCTTTATAGATCAATTTGGTAAAATTTTTAGTTCATGTGTCATCTACCATCATTTCACTGCCATTAAAAGATATGCAAGTGAGCCCATAAGGTAATTTAATGCTATATTTTAGAAAATGTATAGCAGGACCATAGAACCCTATAAACCTAATGATGTTTTAGCTTTAGAAATTTACAAGGATGTAGTAGATCCTATGACCTATATATTTTTGAAGAGATCTTATCCAACTATAACTTCATTAGCCAATGCTTATTTTGAGGTAGTGACCATCAATCATCAAATACAACCCTAGTGACAAATGGCCTATTATGTTCCAAACATCAACCCATATATGTCAATTCTAAATATCTTCCCCAACAACAACTAGAATATTCCAGCCTTGAACCAACTCCCTAATCTAAATCAATTTCCCTGGAGTCATGTTGCTCCTAATCAGAACTTAGGATTCTTGAATCATCCTAGTAATGGCTTCAATATAAATGACTAAATAGCTTTAGTACCAACCATTAGTGCTAACAATAACCAGTGCACAACTCTAAAATTCCCAAAAATGAGAATGAATCTATCTTGAAAATGGTCAAAAAATTAAGCATTGATTTCCTTCAGTTGTAGAAACAAATAGGCAATACTAGAGAAAAATCTAGTAAAAACTTCTCAGTTCAAAGGTTTAATAGGCCAAATAATATATTTTAGTATGATAGTTTTCACAATGATAGGAATAATGAACCATCTTCTAAAAACAATACTATGGACATTAATCTCATTGATATTGCATTACCTTATTATTGTAGAGTGCATTACACAACCAATCATGGTGAGATTTATTGTATAGAATTTTTCAAGGTTTTTAAGGCTTTTCAAGAGGAATTAGACACGTTTTAAGTGGTCCTTAACAAGGATAGTGGTGTGGGTACTTATGGATCTAAATCATCTGATCAAGCCTTTATGGTGGAAATCTTTGATTTCTCCTTTCAAGAGGAGAATGAACCTGATTAGATCCATGAGGAGATATAGGCCTTCCAATAATTCTTGAGGAAGACCTATCCATTGAGGAATAGAGAGCAGAGGTAGCCCTTGACTACCTCAATGCCTTCAAATAACTTTGGAACTCCTCCTAAAACTTCTTCAAGCAATAATCTAAAGACACCTAAAAGGAGTACCTCTAGGCCTAATATTAATATTCTTAGTTCTTCTAATAAAACTAGATATAACATTGTTGAGGATATGAAGAAGATCAAGGATAACATCACTTTGTATGAAATAACATAGATTATAGAGTAAAGGTACCTCTTACTAAAATAACTATCAAATAAATCCAACAAGCCACCCAAGGTTGACCATGCTAACATGACTATACACAAAGCTAAGGTAGAATCTCCTCCTCTCCTACTCACTATCAAGATGTTTGGTAAGAATATGCATAATTGTTTTTTAGATTCTAGAGCATATACCAATATCACACTATTAATTATTTGCAAATAACATGGCTTGACTCCTATTAAGTCTTATAGATTTATAACTCAATTAGAAAAATCTAGAGTTAAGGTAATTGGGGAACTTTTGAATTTTTATATGAAATTGGCTTCTGATCTTAGAGTGCAACAATTCATTGATATCCAAGTTGTTGATATGCCTGATGTTTATGGAATCTTGTTAAGTAGGGAAAGGACCAAGGATTTAAATGCTTATATGTCCATATATTTCTCACACTTATGGCTACCTTGGAAGTGAGTTCCAAATCAAATCAGGGCTGAGAGAGCGCTAAGGATGAAACACATGATCACTAATTATAATGTTGTGAATGAAAGGGTTAACATTATTAACTCAAACTTGGGGGTTTTTACCCTAGAGGCTACAAAGGTATATGATCATAAAAGTACTCATGTTGTTCCTAGACTATAAAAGTTACATTTTGATAGCGCTAAGTGTAAGGTTGGATCTGGGGTTGGTGTTGTACTAACTAATCCTAGTGTTAAGAAACATCATGCATCTTATAGGCTCCAATTCCTTTATAATAACAATATTTATAAATATGAGGCCCTTATCCTTGTCTTGCAATTTGCTATAAAGAATAAATTCAAAGAACTACTAATCTATGAGGATTCAGAACTAGTGGTTAACCAAGTAAGGAGCAAATATCAATGCAAACTTTCATACCTTAAGAGGTATAAGTTCAAGGTTTTGGATCTCATTGACTATTTTGATGCTTTTGGTATTATCTCCATCCTAAGAGAATAAAACTAAGTTGTTGATGATTTGGCATATGTTGCAACCAACCTCATGCCCAACCAAGACTCCCCTAACTTTAGTATTGAGTTGATCCCTTGTCCTTTAGTACCTGATAATGTTAATCATTTCTAGGTATTTAGTGATGATTAATAGATATTACATTTCATAATTAATTCTAGATAATTTGAGCCTTAGATCATTGATGAGACTGATGAAATGCATTTAAGGAGGACAAATTTGATGGTAAAGTTATTTAGATAAATGGAAACAAGATCCCTAAGGGGATGATTGCTTTACAGAGGCTATTTGACCAAGACAAACTGACTGAGGTTCCAAATATTCAAAAGGTAAGTGAGAAGAAATATAATGAAATGGATCTTGGTCCCTAAGATCAACCCCAACTCATGAACATAGGAAAATCTTGCACCAAAGGCCAAAGAGTTGTTAACCATATATAAGGATGTCATAGCTTGGTCCTATGATGAACTAAATATCTTTGACCCAAGGGTCATCACGCATACTATACCCCTTAAATAAATTTTTAAACCCTTCTAACAAAAGCAAAGACTAGCAAACCATGTCTTAGAACCAATGATCTTTAAACAGGTCAAAAGATTACTAGATGCTTGAATTGTCTTCCCCATTAGGCATTCTACTAAGGTGGCTAATTTGGTGCTAGTCATGAAGAATAATGGTGAAATCAAACTTTGTATTAACTTTAGGAATTTAAACAAAGCATTTGAAAAGGATAACTATCCTCTTCCTTCTCTTGACTACGTAATTCATGTTGTTTTAGGTTCAGCTATGATGTCGTTCCTTGATGGCTTTTTTGGTTATAACTAGGTGTTAGTTGATAGGGAAGATAGGATGAAGAGAGCATTCATAACTAAGTGGGGGACATTTTATTACAAAAGGATTCCTTTTTAATTAATCAATTCAAGAGCTAATTTTCAAAGAGCCATGGTCCATGCCTTCTAGGGCCTAATTAGTAAGTGTATTATTATATATATGGATGATCTAATAATTTTTTTCTAAAAATAGGGAAGATCACTTTATGCACTTATAACAAGTTTTGTGTTACTAAAGCCAAATTATTGGGTCATGTTATAGCTAAGGATGGGATCTCTATAGATCCTAAAAGAGTGGAAGCTATATCTATAATAGAGCCTCCAAACATTAGAAAATAGCTAAAGTCATTCTTTGGTAAGATAAACTTTGTAAGAAAGTTCATTTCTACCTTTGTAAAGATTGTCAAGCCACTGAATGACATGCTGAAGAAGGATGCCAAGGTCAAATCAAATGAAGAGTCTAGAAAGGCATTCAATGATATCAAGAAGGCCATTAGCCAAACTCTAGTCTTGATAAGTCCTAACTTTTCAAGGGACTTCTATCTCTACTCTTTTGCATCTAACCATACTATGGTTGTATTTTTAACCCAAAAAATTGATGGGTGTGATCACCCAATTGATTTTACGAGTACTAAATTTAAGAATATTGAGTTAAACTATTCATTAATTGATAAATAGGCATATGCATTATTGAAGGCAGTAAATAAATTTAGGCACCATATCTTTAGAAATAAGGTGCATGCTATTTTACCTAACCCTACCATAAAGCTTATGTTAAGCTAGAATGAGCTTAAAGAATGCAAAGGTAAATGGATGTTAGTTTTGTAGGAATATGACATAGAAATGAAAACAAAAAAACTTGTAAGGTGTCAAGGCTTGATCTAAATGATTGCTAATACTAGCCCCAAGTTGAGAATTATGAAAGTTGATTAATAGGGTTTTCAAGCTAGTGAGTGGTATGATTCTATTATACATTTACTAATAAATGGTACTTATCCTATAGGGTTATCTAGGGATCAAATGATGGCATTAAGGTTGAAATAATCCCATTATCTAATCAAATATGGGATCTTGTATAGAAGGAAATTTGAAAGAATCTACCTGAGATGTGTTTCACAAGAAGAAGCCACCCAAGTCATGAGTACCTTCCATGAAAAGCTAGGCAGTGGAAATCCATATGGGAGAACCATAACCCACAAGATCCTTAGAGCTAGCTATTATTAGCCAAGTATTTTCAAAGATGACCATAAGCATGTAAGGGAATGTCACTCATGTCAAATTTTTAGCATAAAGGAACCAAAGGCGGTAATGCCTTGATAACTAATTATGGTTTACAAACCCTTTGCTCAATGGGGATTGGATTTTATTGGGGTGATTAACCCTAATTCATCTAAAGGTCACAAGTATGTCCTGACTGCCACAGATTATTGCATAAGGTAGATTGAAGTTGTAGCCACCAAATATTACAGGACTAAGGAAGCGATCAGTTTCTTGGAGAACATATATACTAGATTTAGAACTCTAATATGTCTAGTATGTGATAATGGATCTATATTTATATCTGTAGAGATGATATAATGGGCTTATAATAATGGAATTTGTCTCAAGTTCGCATCCAACTATTATCTCTAAGGAAATGGAGTGTCTGAATCTACGAACAATAACCTATTGAAGGCAATCAAGAAGTTTATTGAACATAAGTCCAGGACTTGGCACAAACTTCTCAAATATTCTTTACGGGAAGATAGGATAAAAATCAAGCAAGCCTTGAAGGCATCACCAAATCTATTGGTTTATGGCCAAGAACCAATCTTTCTTATCGCCCTTAAGTTGCCTACATAAAAATTCATGCAATAATATATGGAGGAAAGCCAAGAGCTTGCAGAGTCAACATTTTTGGATATCATTCAGATGGAAGATGTAAGGGAGCAAGATTTTACTAACTTTAGTAGGCATCAAACCATAGTAAAAATATGGTTTGAAAAAAGATCAAATATCAAGGTGTTTAGATAAGGGGACCTAGTTCTCCTTTAAGACAAAGCATCTGAGCCTAAGGGAAAGCATGTCAAGTTCATACCTCTGTGAATTGGTCCCTATTATATTTCAAACATATTGGGAGAAAACACCTTTAAGCTCAAAGACTTGCAAGGAGTAGAGTTCACACTGCCCACTAATGGGTAGTACCTAAAGCATTACTTCTTTGTTGCTCCACCTAAAGTCTTTATGGAGTAAAACTATAAGATGGTTAGGCTTAATGTAGCTAGGCTAGTTAGTCTCTTATAGTTCTTTTTTCCTATCCCTAGTTTGTACATAAGCATGTGTATATTTATTTATTTCTTTTTATGTCTTTTATTACTACTTTCTATTGTGTGTTTTCTTTTTTTACCCTATTCCTTGATTCCAATAAGTCCTTTTGGACAATATTGAGCTCAAAATTTTATCCAATTTGCTTAAAACCCTAAAGTTTAGGAATGTGGGTGTGAACCTAATATATGTACTAACCATGGATCTAAAATATAATCCCTAATGTTGTGATTTGGAGAAACTAGTAAATATTGATGAATAGGTTAACTATTTTATGAGAACTTGAATATTATTTTGACTTAAAACTAGTTTTATTAATATTTTCACTTTTAGGATGAAAGTTCAATTTATTAAGACACAATCATACTTGCACTTAATAAACATCCTTGCTTAAGATAATGGTTATAGCCATAGGTAATTTTTTGAGGATTAAACATTTGACAAAATCCTTTAACCTGGCTACCTTGGTTCCCAGCCTTGCTGAAAGCATAAAAGGTCTAAAAATAACAAAAAATAATAATGCAATGCAAATAAAAAGCTTTTTAGGCATAGCTGGTTTTGGTAACCTCTACTAGGGCCATAGACACCTGTATGTTAGTGGATTAAGACCTTGAGTGGAGCCAAAGGAATCTCTATGGGGGATAAGGATGCCTAGATGGTAGCAGAGCAATGCTCAAGCCATCCCTGAACTAGAAGCATGGTTCTTAATGAATATCTAAGCATGCTCTAAGTCAGTGTTAATGATTAAAGATAAGGAACCTAGAATTTGTCCCCTGAATCCCATGGTAAATAGTAAGTGGAATCAAAGCTCATATATAGTATGATTATGTCTTAATGTTTGATCCCAATTTTTCAAGTACAAGGTTTATTTCAATCATAAATTGATCTAGATAATGGTATAGATCAAATGGAGTGGATGACTTAGTTGTTTGTCTAAACTAGAGTTTCTAAGTTCTAACATATTTCTATGTTCACCTAAAAATCACCATTTATTGAGTTAACATACCCCAATTTTTGAAAATTGGGACCCTTGAGATATTTTTGAAGCCTAACCCTAAAAGCATGGCCTGTTCATAACATTATTAAGGATTTGAAGATCATCCACTTTTGATAAGATTAGTTTAATGAGTTATGTTTTTATTAAAACTTATGTAACATTGCTAATGATTGGTCTTCATTTCTTTAAGTTACAGGTTTCATTGCATCCTTACTCATGCATTCATGTTTTAAAACTCTAGCACAAACCTTCAGTTCAAATTTGAAATTGGTGAGAACTAATCAGTAGGAGCATTTTAAACTTATTTTAGACTTGAGCACGAGTTTCATATTTAAAATCTTAGTCATGTTTTTTAACACAACTAAAACTTTAACCTAAAATGTGTTTGGTCCCCTTTATTATCTTCCTGTTAGTTCTTTATTATTTCTAACTAAGTCTAATATTTGATTCTGAAGGTTCCCTTTTATTTTCTAACTTGGTCCCTTTGTTAGCATTTTAGCATAAAGTTTAAATCCCAAGGCCCCAACATATTTTTTAATATGAATGAGACCTTAGCCTTAACACTTTAGCCTAAGTTTTCATTTGGTCTTGAGTCTAACTTAATTTCCTTGTAGCTTATAGATCTAACAATCCATGCTTCATCATGAGGCTTGATCCAACGGAGCGAGGAAGTCTTAGAACTTAACTTAAAAAATATTCAACTCACAAAATCCAATGATACTTAATTCATTATGACCTCTCAATCAGATGATGTGAAAAATCTTGACAAAATTGAGCACTTAATCCTTTGGGCCAATCATGTTCGAACTCCTAGATCATGATCAATGGTTCTCACTTCATCATGGGAGAATGATCAGATAGAGTGAGGGCATCATTAAAAATTCAAAATCCTAGAAGCTCCATGGAGTTTCCATGTGGCAATCCCATGCTCAAAGATTAAAATTAAAGGGGCCTGCATGATAGAATGAACCAATCATGAACAAGCTATCGAATCATGATGAGATTGCTCTTGCTTCATCGTAATTCTTCATCTAATATAGTGAATTGAGTCCAAGATCCT
The DNA here is from genome assembly GCA_037957365.1 of Torreya grandis. NCBI lineage: Eukaryota > Viridiplantae > Streptophyta > Pinopsida > Cupressales > Taxaceae > Torreya > Torreya grandis. The sequence goes on from JARHVA010001672.1 coordinate 2,319,414, forward strand.
AGGAGACCCCATAGAGGTGCCAAGTGGCACTCTCACATTAGGACACAGGAATATTAATGAGCTTAAATTATACATTCACATGACCATCATTTCATGTCCATGAGGACAAATTTGACATTTGCATGATCGTCAACTTTAAGCCTAGTAAAACAAAATCTTCACTAGCTTAAATCTTATGTTCACATGACTATCATTTGACATCTACGAGGATGTATTTGATGTTTGTGAGACTATAAAATTTAATCCAATACTAACATAGACTCTAAAATATTGCTAGGAAGCTGAAAAATTGCCTTGCAAACTAATGGAAGCCCTCGAAGGATGCTCAAACACTAGAAAACTTTGAATTGCCAATATTAAAATGGTCTTGTGGTCTAAATATATGCAAAACAAACTTAGTTTGAGTCTATATCTTAAGGTCCCCACTATATTTTGTTTAAATGTCATGAACCTTAGGCTAGAGACTTATAGTAAGTCTTATTTAAAAGGGTCTTTGTGACATAAAACTTATCCCATATGCTTTTAACCGAAGGTTTTAGTGTGTTTATTAATACAAAAAAGGTCCTATATTAAATTTCAACATTTGATCCTTATATCATTTTTACCCTTTTGAGCATGTTTTATGAGCTTAACATAAATATTTTAGCCCAAAGTATACATTGTGTTTATTAAACACAGCATAAACTTTGACCTAAAATATTTCTTCATGGTCCCCTTTGTATAAATCTAAGAGAATTAGGTATAAACACTTTATCCTAAATTTTATTTCATGTTTAATAAACACAAAATGAACCTTAGCTAAGGTATTTAAACCTAAGTTCTTTGATTTAAAACTTAGCATAAAATACTTTAACCAAAGTTTATTTGTGTTTATTAATTTTAATAGACTTAGGTAAAAACATTTTAACCTAAGTTCTTGTATGTCTATGCATTAACTTAAAACTCATGCATCTTTGCAAATCCTATGAGTTGCACTTTATCACAAGAGGTTGATCCAATAGTGTGAAGGCATCAATGACTTTTCAATGGAGCTCTGAGAGTTTGTGAGCTTAATGAATGGTGAACATGCATTCAAATTGAAATTGACAAAGGTACTAGAGCTCAATAGGCCTACATAGGTGCCAAGTGGAACAAACATGGGGCTTGAGACCAAAAGAACCAAAAATCAAGAGCTTGGATCACAATGAATATCCATGATCACTCACAGGATTGTAATATGATGGTACAAAGCAAATGGGGCATTTTTAAATACCAATAGATAGTGATTCAAAAGGCATTTATGGAAAATTCCACAAAAGGTTCTAGATTGATGTCACATAAGCACTATGCAAATAAAAAATGATAAAAGAAGAGATATTGTGTACCTCGAAATGCAAAAGTATAAAGGCAAAGGTCCAAATAAAATCCAAAGCATGTATGATCTAAACTCTAAATGAACTACCACCATTAAAGCTTCAAATCCCTAAACTTTCATAAAAGGACCCTAAGTAAACTTTGATTGGTTACAAGTGAATTCAAAAGAAGCGTAATTGGTTACAAGTGAAATGAGTAATTCACAAGATATACTCTTCTAAAAAAAGGGCACATTAACGGGATTTTCATATAGACTCAAGCCTCCATTTATAGATAATTCGTATATTAGCACAAATCACATGATTCAAAGAGTTCAAAGTGGTTTAGATTATCGGTTTGGTTTAGAATATGGAACATATATTTACACATTCAAAGATATTTGGTAGCATATACAATATGTATACACATATTTTATAGGAACATCAGTTATATGATTTCAAATACTCATAGATTGAGATAAATTTTGGGGGACTTATGAAATGCATATGCACACATTTTATAGGAACATAGGTAACATGTTTTAATATTTGAGATTAAATGATATAATTAATCCTTAGCCTAAGGTATTTAAACCTAAGACCCCACCAAAGTTATTTGATTTAAAACTTAGCATAAAATACTTTCACCTAAGATCTATTTGTGTTTATTAATTTTAAATAGAGTTAGGTAAAAACATTTTATCCTAAGTTCTTGTATGTCTATGCATTAACTTAAAACTCATGAATCTTTATAGATCCTATGACTCACACTTCATCACGGGAGGTTGATCCAATGGTGTGAAGGCATCAATGAATTTTCAATGGAGCTCTGAGAGCATATGATCTCAATGCATAGTGAACATGCACTCAAATTTTGATTGAAAAAGGTACCAAAGATTTAAATTCCCATGGAGGTGCCAAGTGGCACAACTATGGTGCTTGAGACCAAAGAACCAATAAGCAAGTAAGAGCCTAGATCATAATTGACTATCTATGATTACTCATAGGATTTTAATTTTATGGTGAAAATAAAAAGGGGAATTTTTAAATGCCAATGGCTAGTGCTTGAAAATTTATTTATGAAAAATGCAATAAAAATTTCTAGATTGATGCCACATAAGTGCCATGCAAGCAAAAAATGATAAAAGAAGAGATCTTGTGTGCCTCAAAATGCAAAAGTATAAAGTCAAAGGTCCAAATCAAATCCAAAGCATGTATGAGTCTGTACTCTAAATGAGCTACTACCATTAAAGCTTTAAATCTCTAAACTTGCATAAAAGGACCCTAAGTAAACTTGGATTGGTTACAAGTGAATTCAAAAGAAGATTAATTGTATTTTTGAGAGTGAAAGAGCTAACTAGAGACCATTTACAATCCAATTGTGAAAAATTTACAAGCATAAAAGCCATGGAAACTTGAAGACAACAATTGAGAGATTAGACAAAGTAACACATATCTATAGACAATGAAGGAATGTTTTTCAAGGATACTAAGCTAGATGTCACAACCTTGAAAAATGGAAATAAGAATTGGTTCAAAATTTTCATCACCATAGAGGAGCTAAAACCCATCACCAAAGAAGAGCAAAAGATTGTGGAGGTAAGTAGAAAGTACTATGACCTGGTTGTGGTTCAAATAGATGACCTCTACCATGTAGCTATCAAACTAGTGGCACTTCACTACATTGATGTCCTTGCTCCAATTTTCATTGATTTTAGAATTGATGGTGATTGGATTATCCATGAGGTAAGCTCTAGGAGAGTAGCCTACATTACCCCACTAGCCTTTGAAATACACTACAAGCTCCTAAAACCCCGTGTGAACCTAACCACAATCAAAGGATAGACCACTGAGTATGACCTAGACACCATCCTCAAACCCTGGTTGCTCCAAGGGAACCATGTATTTTAGGATTTTGAGGGAAAGATCCCCATTATCCAATTTAGGGAAGGTATTAAAATAATCATGACCATATTCAATAGAGTGTCTAGATCCCCTAATACTATATATGTCAATAAGACTTGGGTGTCCTATGTTTACTTTATGGTGGAGAAAGAGCTTGTTCCTCCAATAGGAGACATGATTAGTGTCTTCCTAGGAAAAAAATTCACTGCAATCTAAAGGAAGAAAAGAAAATAGTTTTACATGATGTCTTATTTTATGGATTCCCTACTAGTTTCCATAAAGATCCAAAACATCAAGAATTAATCTCCTAAAGGCAGAACCGCCATCTCCCACCATTACTCAAAATTGCACATCTTCAAGTATAGGCACCACATGTAATTCATATGTGACTATGTCTATCCTACATTGGTAGAGGCCATCATAAGGATTACCATGTCCAAGATTCCCCGTTTGATCAAAAAGTATGTAGAGCTAATGGTTGATATTTGGTTTTATCTAGATAGTACAATTATTAGAATTGAAGGAATTTTGAACCAACACTACACATTGTCAATCTACGTTCCTCTTACACTAGAAAAACAAGAAATTGTATCCTAATTCCTTCATAGTGTTGATATAATTTACAAGGAAAAAAGGAAAGTTTTTCTCCATCCCTTTTCTTTGACCATAGGAAGAACAATTTAACAAGATTTGAAGTAGGTGGACACCATGTCTAGACATAGGGACTCTTTTGTATTTCAATTGGATGATCTCATGCAGTGGGATCCAAATAATGTAGTAATCCCACATTTTAAGAACAATCATTTGCCTAAGCCAATCTATGATCAATAACTAGGTCCTCAAGACACCTTGTACATAAATTCTAGCAAATTTAAGGAAGTGCTAGCTAGGTTCAAAAATACCAACCTCAAACTCATGTACAGATTGACCAGTGATAATAAACCAGCAAAGGACATATGGAAACTGCATCCCCTTCAGTACCATTTATTTCCTAGCCCTTTCAGACCACCACAAGACCAACCTCAAATGGAGCTCACATAGCCCTAAGGATAAGTTATTAAAGGAACTAGCAAGTAAAAGTTGGAAGAGAGACCTGGTGAGGGACCTTCATCCTTCGCACTCCCTCAAAAACCACCATCCCTAGTTGAGCACTTAGATATGGTTGACCTTGAGCCTGATGAAATAGTAGAAGGTGTCCTCAAAGACCTTGTTGAGGCTTATGTATTTGAGGAAGAAGAAGCATAGGTTGAAGAGGCTCATGTTCAAATAAAGGAAGATAAGGGAGAGAAAGGGAAGGAAATATCCCTTGACATAGTCCCATTATCATAGCTAGAAAAGATAAAAGCAAGGTTGGCATTGGTCCTTATTGGATCAAGGAAGAGGTCAAGGTTGACTCTTACTCATCCCACAAGTGAGATCAACTTATTTAGTGAAAAATTCCCCATTCATAGACCAATCATTCCTGATTGGTTTATCTATGGGAAGTTACATAATATCCCATCCCACTCTCACTCATGGGCCTTAACCAAGGCTATCAAAATTGATGTTCATGAAGAAATCAGGCCATGGATAAGGGCTCTAATGAGAGAAAAAGAAGAAAAGAGTATAGTGGCCACTATAGGGCTAGAAATCAAGAAAGTAGATGTTATAGGAGCATCCAGTAGCACTAGAGTTGAGGTCTCAGAGCCTATGAAATACACAAATCTAATTACTATAGTGAAATTCAATCCAAAAATAGTTGGATTAGAAAGGGTCACAATAAGGAAAGCCATGGTAGGAACTAAGGATTTCACTTTCCAAAAGGGTGAGCCCTTTACAAGCTTAATCTTAATTAGAGGCAAATAACTTGGTGAGGTTCCTATCCATAAGGAACATATTGAAAGCCAATCAGAGGCTCAAAATGCTCAAGTTAGAGCTGGCATTAGGGTCATGCAATAAAAAATTCATAATTTGGAAAAGGAAAAGGAAAACTTAGAGACACAAGACATTTTATCAATACCTAACACCATAATAAACATGTTTGAAACATCATTCTTTGATATGTTTGATTATTTTAAATCAATAAAGCTGAGGTAGGATGCCTTAAGCTAATAAGGTGAGGTGGAAAAGGGATTAATAATAGAGTGGCAGGAGGTAGAGACTAGAATATGGGATCTCATTATCATTTTGATTAGGAACAAGATTACTATATTCAAATATATTAGCTTGGATCACCTAAATGCCATATTGGTAATAATAGTGGACAAGATCCAGAGTTTAAGTGCATGGAAAAATAATTTAGATGGACTCCTAGTTGATGATAAAGAATTAATCACTAGGATTGAGTAGCTCTTGGGCACTATGTTGGCTAATCCTACCAAGACTATAGCCATTAGGATCATTGATGATACAAAGTATAAACATAGAGTTATCTTGGTAATGTAGGAGGAAAAGAACAAAATCCATGGTAAGTAAAGCATTGACAATGGCAAGATTTTAAGCATGATCTTCATGGAAAAGGAAAAGCTTGTAGAATCTAGAAGCATAAAAGAAGCTATGGCTAGATATGATAGGGACCTTGATGACCTAGCTGATCAGGAAGAGGTCTAACTCCTAAAGCTACTTGTGTATCTAGAGCTTATCAAAGAACAACATCAGAGGGCCATAGAACTTCTACAAGAGCAACAAGGGAGCCCCTCAGCAATGGGCCCACTAAGCTGATTGATATTCCTTATTTGTAAAAACATTGTAATATTTGAAATAGGGAATATTCATTTGTAAGGCATATGCTAGTTTTTTATCATATTACCTCTAGGTCAATCCAATTTTGAGAAATAAGTGTATTCTAGAGCTTTCTAAAGAAAGACATCTATCCTTATCTCTTGTATAGTTGTATCTTGTAACTGATCAGTATACTACCTTATCTTTCTATAAAAGGAATGTATTACCATCTTGTAAAGGGAGGGAATTTTTGAGAAAAAATTGTATACTTGGAGAAATTAATACAATCAAATAATTCTACAAACATTGTCCATATTTGATGTGTCAATTGTTAATATAGCTTTTTCTCTCAATTGTTATAGTTGTGTCTTAAATTTGAATAGTTTCTTTAAATTTTGGGCTGCATCTTTAATCAAAGGGTTTCTAATTTGTGCATATGCAATATTAGTTGAAGGATCTTAGATTTTATTTAGTTCATTTTGCTCTATATTTAGATGTGCAAATGCTAATCGATTATAGTAGTAAATCTTTAAAGTAAACCTAGTTCTTAATTATGATTGTTTACATCATCCTTTAAAGTTTGCTTAGTATATAGTGAAATCTGAGCTTAGGATATTTTGCAATATATATTGGTTTGAATGCATACTTAGTTACAATTAAAGCTTTGTCATATTTTTTGAGTCTAAGATAAGTAATCACTTATTTACTTTTTGCCCTACTCTTCTCATTTTCTTTTTTTAACCAAATCAGTTTAGTTTAAGCTTCATTATAAATATCCATCTAAATTAGTCTATATCTTAAGTTTTGATAATAATTCACTAATCATTATCATATATACAAGCATTTCATAGAGAATCAGACCATGATGGCTCCCAACTATCAATTAACATAAATTTGTGGAAACAGTTAAATATTTCTTTGTCGTTATTCCACCACAGGTAACATTAATTTTCCAAAATCTGATACTCATGCTCTAAATTCCTATAATTCTAAAATGATATGTGTTTATGAACACTAAAGACATTTGTGGTTCACATAAAGGCATCAACAGTAGGGTTTTAGGAGGGTTTAGAGTGGTTTATATTATTAACAATTATTTATAAACCCTATGGACTTAAATCCTAAACCAATTCCATAAAATTCAATTTCAAAAGTGTCTTCAACTATCCATAAGTGCTTAGGATCCCATGAAATTTTTCCATATAGTTTTGAGCTCAAAAAAGGTCTCCTCAAGTTTCTACTATGCTATTTGGGAGTGGTCTGTAGTTTTAACAATAGTTCATATAGATTAACAACCTTAACCAATATCTAATTCCATAATATTATAGTATGAATACACCTTCACCATTTTTTAAAACCATTGGAGCCCATACACAAGGTCAAAGTCACACTAATAAAAAGCATATATATCTTAAACTATAATCTGTACTTAGAAGGGCTTGAGTAGGTCTTATATGCCAAATGGTCACTTTTATTTTCTTTATTTTCCTATGGATGCCTTATTATGGTATATTCCACCATTATGCACTTATTAGTGCCCATGAGTTCATATCTCACCTTCAAAAAATCACAATTGTACACATAGGACTGAGTGTGTGGGTTTAAGCTTACCAAGCCTAAATAGACCTATCAACCTTGGCATTGCTTTTATTGACTCTAAATATCATATGGAATCATACTACCATTAGAGATTAATTTTCATATGACTTTCTTCCTCCCACAGACCTTTATCTTTAGAACCAAGTAGGTATATTTCATTTGACTAGGCAAGCCTTTAGGAGCACTTGATTGTGTGAATGTAGGGGTTAAAGTGAAATTATTTTAATCACTCTTTCTAATCATTTTCTTTGGGTTTATCTTTAATTTATAGTGATTATATTCACTTGATTATTCACCTAAACCCCAACTCTACTATTATTCATTGTATCTTCTTCTCAAATTTGAAAAATAGCTTGAGTTACTCAAACAGACCTGTAGGTAGTCATTTGGTTTCTTGTATATATTTTTGAGTTTAGGACCTCTTATAAAGTCACTAAACATTTAATGATATTTATCACACTATTGAGAGTTTATTTGTCTACTTTTTACCCTCTACAACTTCTTAAAGACCTTATATCTTCACAAGTATACATTTTCTCTTTTTGTATCTATTCAAGATATGGATATAGGTGGCCAAGAGGTTGATGTGATTTTGAATCATTACCAAACCAAAACTTCCTCATCATTCACATGGATTTAATCTAATATATGCATCTCACATGTGCACTTTTATATTTCATCCATGTTGACTTAAGGCTTCAAACTGCTCAAATTTTTCATTCTACCTGTAGGTGTCATTAGGGTATCTTAATCATTAGGTTTTAAATCCACACTCTCTCCACTAAACTTGAACTTATCCAAGTGTAGAAACACTACATTTACCTACTACAACCTTAACCATCATATTTATCTAGGGATATGTGTGGTTGACTTATGGCTTACATACCTCTTTTATATACTTGTTACATTTCTCTATGTTCTTAGATAGGTCAGCCTATGGAATAACCTTGGCTAAATAGACTATATATAGGAGGTAATGGTTAGTCTTTATTCATTATGTTAATTATTCTGCTATTAGTGCATTGTTGTGGAGGTTACCCCCTCGAAGTGGTTTTGCTATATTTTCTACTATTTTGCTCTACTATTAACTATTGTTGTGCAATCTCTCATATTTACTTATTCTGTGTCATATAAATTCACTATGTCTGAATATCTAAGTAAATTCATTACAAGTGCTATTAGATATTTGATTTAGGCAAGTTTCCTATGGCATTTTTTTTGGATCTAGTGAGGCGTGGCTTCTGGGAGTGGGGGGAGAAAAAAAATAACTTACAATCCAAGAAGAATTATTTTTTTCTGTCAACACAGTATTGCTCAAAATGCTTTTTTGGAAAAAAATATTTAAAAAAAAAATCTAGGAAAAAAAATTATTTTTCATAATTGTAGTCATTGGATTTATCTTGTTGAGATGATCGCAATGGTATAATCTATCATTACACTTTTTTGGTGCCAAAATTTCTACCCTAGTGTGTAAAGATGGTCATTAGATTCATCTTGATGAGGTGATCACAATGGTACCATCTCCTAGTACACTTTTTTGGGGGTAAAAATCCTCGTAAGGTTTATATATGGTAGGTCCTAGTATTTAGGGAAGAAAAGGGGAGTAAGAAACTCCTAAGACTCCTATCGATGACATAGAATCTAGTACTTGAAATCTAGTGATTTCTCAGCCTCATGTAGACATAAGGAACTTGGTGAGGTATGATGACTTTTTTCTAGTCCAAGATGATTTTTTAGGGATGCATAGAGAGATTAATGGGGTTCATAATGAATTGCATCATATCACTATGCAATTAGATACCCTTACATCTCAATTTCAGCCCAACAACCCTCCACTTCAGCATTCAAATCCTCCTCTCAACACCAACAACTCCAATGTTGGTATGAAACTGATGTTTCCAAAAGTGGACATGAGTAAGTTTGATGGTAAGGATCCTCTCACTTGGATTACCCAAATTGAGAATTTATTTGAGCTACATCAAACCCCTAGTTTTTAAAAGGTGATAGTGGCATCTTTGTATTTGGAACCTAAATAATTCATTTGGTATCACTAGTTATGGCTCAAAACAAATAGAATGGTACTCCTATTACATGGTCTATTTTCATTGAGGAATTATTGGCTCATTATCAAAATAATGTCTCTAAGAACTATTTTAGCCAATTAGCTAAATGCTGGTAATCAAGAACTGTGAAGGATTATATTCATCAGTTTCATAGTCTCTCTTTATAGGTGGAAGATATCACTGAGGACAATTTAACTAATCTATTTTTAGGTGGCCTTAAAGATAGCATCTAATTCAAGGTTTGAATGTTTAACCCAACATCTATATTAGAATTTGTCCCTAGGGCATGTATAGCAGAAGAAAAAGAGATGGTCAAAAGGAAAACTTTCAGTACTAGTCATGATCGCACCTTTCTAGCACCATCATTTCCATACCCCACCAGATTAACACAATGACAAATTGAGGAGAAGTGACCCAAAGAATCATGTTATGGTTATGACAGCAAATAGAGTAAAGACCATCATTATGTTGAAAATAAGTTGTTTTACATTGAAGGTGTTAATGATGATAAAATTATAAAGAAGTACATGGTGAGGATGTAGAAGGTCCTGAGGAAGAATCTAAAGACTCTTAGATTGATATTTCATGCCATGCCATTTCAAGTATTAGTACTCCCCAAACTCTTAAGGTTATGGGTTTCCTAAAGAAATGAAAAGTCATTATATTGATTGATTCTGAGAGCACACACAACTTCATCAATAGTAAGTTGGCTACTCATTTGAACTATTTCATTTATCTAGCTCTAGAATTTCAAGTTATGATTTTAGATGGTGGTACTATTAGCTATTTAGGAAAATTTCATAGTATTAAGTTGGCCATGGGAGACTACTTGTTGGATTCTCCTATATTTGTGATTCCCATGGGTGGATCTGATATTATTCTAGGAGTACAGTGGCTCACCACTTTGGGAATTATTGAGATGAATTTCTAAGAATTATTTATGTATTTTAATTCTAAAGAAAATACATTTGAGCTAAGGGGATTAAGGGATAAATCTCTACAACTTGTTAGCTCCTATCAAATGATAAAGATTCTCCATAAGGGTGTTGAAGGATTTGTAGCTTGCTTGTCTTCCATACAAGTATATCCAACTCATCCATCTCTACCTCTTGATCTACAAGTGATTGATGATCATTCTATTTTTTCTAGTGACATGCCAAAAGGACTTCCACCTTGCCACATGCATGATCATGCTATCAAACTTATTCCTAGCATAACACCACCCAACATCAGGCCATATAGGTATCCCTATGCCCAGAAAAGTGAAATTGAAAAGATGGTACAAGAGATGTTGGATGCAAGAATCATTCACCATAGCCAAAGAAAATATTCTTCACCAATTGTCATGGTGAGAAAGAAAGATGACACCTAGAGGATATGCCCTAACTATAAATAACTCAACAAGTACACTATCAAAAATAAGTTTCCTATTCCTATCATTGATGATTTGTTAGATGAATTGAATGGTGATTTTTATTTTATCAATTTAGATCTACATTTTGGGTATCATCAAATCTGGATCCATGATGAAGACATACCCAAAATAGCTTTCAGGACTCATGAGGGCCATTATGAGTTTTTGGGTATGCCTTTTGGTCGAACAGATGCACCATCTACTTTTTAGAGTTTGATGAATATTGTTTTTAGGACATTTTTGAGGAAATTTGTTCTAGTATTCTTTGATGATATCTTCATTTATAGTAAAAATTGGGATGACCATTTGTAACATGTGAAACAAGTACTTTCTATTTTAAAAAAACATTAATTATATGCCAAACCTTCCAAATGCACTTTTGGGGCTTGTGAGGTTGAATATTTGGGTCATTTATATTCTTATGAAGGAGTGAAAGTGGATCCTAAAAAAATATAAGCAATGGTGGACTCACCAATTCTTGAGACACTCAAGCAACTATGAGGATTTTTAGGGCTAACTAGGTACTATCATAGGTTTGTCAAAAATTATGGTCGTATTGTATCCCCACTCACCTCTTTATTGAAGAAAGAATCCTTTTAGTGGACTGATGTAGCTACCTGGGCATTTGAATAATTGAAATTAGCTATGTGCACTACTCCAGTATTGGCCACTCCTAATTTTTCCAAGACTTTTGTGGTTGAATGTGATGCATCTAGGTATGGTATGGGTGTTGTACTCATGCAATAAGGCAGACCACTTGCATTTGAAATTCATCAACTAAAAGGTAAAAATAAGCACAAGCCCACCTATGAGAAGGAAATGATGGATATTTTTCATGTAATCAAACAATAGAGACCTTATTTGATGGGTCATCACTTTCAAGTAAAGACTAATCATGATAGTCTCAAATATTTTTTAGAATAAAAATTGTCATCTAAAGAACTAAAAAAATGGGTAACTAAGATGTTAGGATATGATTTTGAAATAGTCTAAAAAAAGACAAGGACAATGTGATGGTAGATGCACTATCTAGAAAGGATGAATCAATTAAGGCATTACTATGTGATATAACCATTTTGTAGGCATATTGGCTAGATAAAGCATGATCAATATGGGAACATGATAGTGCTACCCATGATTTGATTCAAAATATTTAGCAAGGTTTTGGTGGATTTGAAAAATTCACATGGAAGGCTAATGCATTATGGTATAAAGATAGATTGTGCCTATGTAAGGATTCTCTTCTTAAACAAAAAATCCTTTAGGAACTTCATACAACTATAATTGGGGATCATTTAGGATTTTTGAAAACCTATCACAGAATCAAGCAGGGTTGTTTTTAAGAAGGACTCAAGGGGGATGTCCAAAAATATGTGGTTGAATGTATGATCTATCAACAAAACAAAGGTGAAACCATCAAAACCCCAAGTCTTTTATAGCATTTATCCATTCCTATCTATCATTGGGAATAGGTATCTATGAATTTCATTATAGGGTTACCAAAATATGATGGTCAAAATGTTATCATGGTTGTTGTGGATCGTCAGTCATTTATTTATCATAGCCATTTATTATTATGGATCATCATCTATTTATTACAGGGTTACCAAGATCTGATGGTCAAAATTTTATCAATAAGTATGCTCATTTTTATTCTTTATCACATCGATTATTTTCTAGTACAATAGTTTTTTCTTTTCTCAATACAGTTCAAAAATTGCATGGGACCCCTAAGATCATTGTCAGTGATAAATATCCCATTTTCACTAGTAATTTTTGGATTGAGTTATTTACATGCTTGGGCACCTAGTTGACTCATAGTTCATCCTATCATCATCAATCTGATAGATAAATTGAGGTAGTCAACAAATGCCTGGAATTATATCTCTATTGTTTTATTTTTGATAAACAAGATAAATGGGTTCATTAGTTGCCACTTGTTGAATGGTGGTATAATACTTTTGTTCATAGTTCTTTTAAAATGTCTCCCTTTGTGGAACTATATGGATACCACCCTCCATCCATCATTTTAACCTTGAAGGTCCATCCTAAGGTTCATGTAGTTGAAGAACATATTCACCACCAATAGGAGGTCCTTGCAAGTTTACATGAAAATTTAGCTATGGCTCAGAATCACCTGAAGCAACAAGTAGATCAACATAGAAGTGAGAGTCATTTTGACATTGGTGATTGGGTATTTATTTATTTTCACCCATATAATAATATTTCATTTAAGCAATAAAAAAAGAATAACAAGTTGTGCCCTAAGTATTATGAGCCTTATTAGATCTTACATAAAATTGGTAGTGTGGCTTAAAAATTAGAGTTTCCTTCATCCACTCACATACATATAATATTCCATGTATCATGATTAAATAAAGTCATTAGGCATAGAGTTTCCATTCAAAAATAATTATGAGAATTGGATGAGGAAGGCAGAGTTGTTTTTGATCCTAAGGTGATCCTTCACATGCACACTAAGCAACTACATTCTAGAGTGATTACAGAGTACCTGATCAAATAGAAGAATCTTCCATGTGAAGATTCCACTTGGGAGGATGAAGCATTTATTTAGAAACATCCAAATTTTCCACATCATTAAGTAAAATTTTATTTTGAAGAGGAGGGGCTTGTTAAACCCTTAACCATCAGTGTTTCTAGGGATATGTGTGGCCGACTTGTGGCTTACATACCTCTTTTATATACTTATTATATTTCTCTATGTTATTAGATAGGTTAACCTATGGAACAACCTTGGATAAGTAGACTATATATAGGAGGTATTGATTAGTCTTTATTCATTAAGTATTTTGCTATTAGTGTATTGTTGTGGAGGTTTCCCCCTCAAAGTGGCTTTGTTATATTATCCAGTACTCTACTCTATTTTCAATTATTTATGTGTGATCGCTCATATTTTCTTATTTTGTGTGATATAAAATCATTGTGTGTGAATATCTAAGTAATTTCATTACATTCCCTCACCCTTTAGGTTTTTAAACTCAACTCTTAGTACATAGTTCATTGTATTTCACATGAAAAGAGACTTATAGGTCTACAAACCTATATATCTATGGTTTCATGTTTTAGGCCTTGTATGATGACTAGCTAGATATTTTCAATCTTGAGAATGTTTCTACATTGATTAATTACATTTTTTATGAGTTCATGATCTTCATATGATTCTGACAATGCAATATAAGACCTTCTGAAACTATTTGTGTAGGCAACCTCATAACATAATCTTCAAGCTCAGAACATGAATGTTACTTAGAGAACTACTATGGTGTGACCAATCATATTAGAGAGTATTGAATTATATGATATAATGGTGGAAAAAAATTAACCATCACTTATATGCACCGAACCCTTTTTAAATCCTCCAAAACTTCAAGTAAAAACCTATGACATATCCCTCATGGAGGCTCCTCTTGATCCTTGATTGCTCACACATGTGAACCTAATGGAGAAAAATATTATATGGTTATGTAGGACCATATATATCCTCAAAAATACTCATCATGCTCCAACGAGCTCCAAAATTAATGAAATTTGTGTAAAACCAAGCCTATGGAGTTTACTAGGGTTTTTTCACTACCTATCTTATTAGCATTAATTTATACAACTCATCCCCCTTAACCTTTCACTCTTTTCATAAATATTAAGCCCATGATGGTTCCCTCTTATTCCTAAGATAATTTTACCCAATTATTTTATATGTTCATGAACTAAGCATAAACTTTTGACCTTCTTGAGCTTATGAAGAGCTTGGCTGAGATTCTGACTAGTTTTATGCATCTGTTGACCTCTCTACACTTGTGTAAGCTAATTTTCCATGTGAATGACTTGATAAAGTTGAAAATACACTCTTATATGCACTTTCACCCAAAGGTGGACCCTCTTGTCTATACAAATGACTAAAAACTACCTTCTTTTGAATGATTATCTAACTTTATACATTGGATGGAAAATTTATCTGACTCTAACCATTATCTAACCACCTCCTAACACCATGCACATTATTAACTCTCTTTAAGTTCTTATCTTTTTTAAAAGTACGTATAATTCCTCAAATTTGGCTTAGAAAGTGACTTAATATAACTTGGGGTGCATTGACAAGTATGATAGAAGACTAATGGATGATTAGATGATCTCAAAGGCATGACTAAACCTCATATTATTACTCATAACAGGCATGGCCTTGAACACATATGGACAATCAACATTTGCTCATGAATGACCTTTTAAGACTATACAAGTACATGAAGAGATCATAACCTTAAACATTGGTAAACAAGGATTCAATTGACCACTTGAAGAGCATTACAAGACCAATGTGGCCATCTACATGCTTGGGAATTTATATGAAAAAGTTTTAAACTATAGGTATTGACCCTTTTTACCTGGGGGTTAAAAAATTATCAACAGTTATTTTATGAAATTTAATACATTTTTAGGAACATTCTTTGTTGGAAATCCTCTATGATTTCTTATATTCTTAAAATTTGACTTGTTTGAAATTTTTGAAGCATTATAAGTAAAAGACGCATTTTAAGAATACTAAATAATCTAAAAGCTTAATTTTAAATTATGCAAAAAAAATGGAAAATCTCATCAAAATAAGGATAGTGATTGAGAATAACTTTCACATTAGTAATAATTGAAAGTAAACTATAAATAATAAGGCTTTAAATTTCATTATTTGATATCTCGTAGCTTATCTTAGTGACCATAGTTTTAAATCTAAGCTCATAATCACTAATGTGATCATTGGATCCATATCCAATTTTAGCTAATTTAGAAAATGTAACCTTTAAATTTGATGTTAATTTGAAAATGATCCAAGAAATCATCCACAAGAGTAGTAAAATAATGAATTGATTTTCATGGGAGGGCATAGAACCAATCAAGAGCATAATTTGTTAGGATTGTATATAAAACCTTGGTCAATAACTTATCATCGTGAGAAAAAACTGAAAATGAAATGTAAAAAAATATAATTTATTGTGGGGGGATCCCTTTTTCCATTGTAAAAATTCAAATTTTGGAGTAACAAAACCTATTTGGAAGATTCCATTAGAAAGGATTCAAAATCTAAAGTATTTAAAAGAATACCATTGGAAGTGACTATTTTGGTATTTTTTATCAACACTAGACAAAGATTTTTATTTGATTTTGCATGTTATGAATGGTGTGCATTATGGTTTCCATTTAAGTTTTTTAAGATGAGGATAAATATAAATTGGAATAAATAGGTCGAGAAGTAGCATAGGTTGTGTTGGTTATTAGAAATAACATGGTATGCAATTGTTGTTGTGAATTAATAGTGTGGTATTGACTAGGTGGAATAAGAAAATGTTAAGGATTAGAATGGTAGGCAGAATAAGAAATTTTTAAGGAATATAATGGTAGTGAGGTATTAGAGGATTTTTAGAAATTGGAGGATTTTGAGAATTTAGAGTAAAAATGGATGGTTTTGAGAAAGTAGAGGGGTTTAAGAATAAATTAGGGGATTTTAAGAATTTGGAGGTTTTTTAGATGATTGGGAAATTTCTAAACCAACACACAAAACTTATTTCAAAATATTTATCATTCCTGGTAACCCTTGAGAGATGTCTATCAAAAACTTCTTCAATTAGATAATATGGGGTTATATCAATGAATCTTTGGATGTGGTTGGTTGACTATTCTTAACATTACCATTAGCTTTGGAATTCAATGTTTTACTTTGATCAAGATTATTTTTGAAAGACACAAAATTCACATTCACATCCTTTGCCAAATAAACTTTAATTTTTGAATTCTTAGACACATCTTTGGATTCTATTTTCTTTCTCAATCTTGGTTTAGATCTATTGATAATTTTTTGAATAATATGGAGTATTTTTTACTAATTCTAAAACTTCTAATTGGAGTCTCAAATCTATTCATTTTTTTATCATAAATCAAACATGAACAAATTATTGAAGTTAAATAACATGTGCATTATTTTTAATATGTTAATTATTTACATCAAGCATGCTCAAAGTGCTAAATAATCAACATGCACGATATAACATGCTGATTATATAAGCTCTTCCTTAAAAATACACCATATGAATTCAAATGCACTAGGGTTTTAATAAATTTTAGAAATTGAAATAACCTATGATTTGAGATCCAAAAAATCAAGCATAAAGTATAATTAATATATCACATCTATGAACATGTAATAAAATAAAATCTTAAGAGGTATTGGGCAATTAGGATTCAGTACAATATCTAAACCTAAAAGGGTGAATTAATGCAAATTCACCAAAATGTAGATTAGATAAATAGATTGCATTTAATTGAATATCTAAAATGCATGTATAATACTATAACAATATCTAATTAATTATAGGAACAATAATATAGTAAATACAAACAAATATAAATATGGACTTGGAAATGTGTAACTGGAGTTGTGATGTGTGTCGCTCTAAAATTTGGATTTGATTAGAGAAGGTTTCCATGACCGTACAAAATGATCTTAGTATGTATTTAGATTACAAATTTCACCCCTAATGTTTTAACCTTTTAGGGTTTAGATTATTTAAATCCTATGTTTGATTAAAGGACCAACTAGACTAAATTAGGGAAATAATATGCATAAATAGCCACTAATTTGTTATAGAATTGACCAGTTTTAACTTTCTAAAAATAGTACTAAATAGTGTAAATAAAGACTTATCTAGAAAATGCCTAATATAGATGATCTAAGTGATGAAAACTAAGATGGAAGAAGGTTTTAATGTCATCAATTGGATCCATATGTCAAAACCCCTCCTGAATAGTACCATCACATTTGGATGTTAGTGTCATGTGGCTGTAGTATCTTGATATTGACACTAATGTTCTTTGTGCATATCTATCTTAAACTTTTGAGTGCACTTGTGTCTAGGTTTTTAGGGTCTATTCCTATGTGCATGAATTATATAAATTTGTATTATTCCTTTAATGACTAATTTATGATGCAAACCTTAATCCTCCTTACAAGTAGGGTATGATCTAAAAAGTGTGTTCATTAGTAGGATAGGTTGGACATCCTCGACACATCATTGTGAAGAGATTTGCCTACATACAAATAATTTAAGGAGGGATCAAATCTGGTGTAATTCTCCCCACCTAAGTGTTGGTGAAAATGCAAATGATGCTAGTATGATAGTGGCCTTAAGTTCCTTGAGTTGTTTGAGATTAGAAATCTAGAAAATCTAAGATTAAGGTTATTATAGATGGTAGTATGCATAAGTAGGGAAAAATAGGGATTTATAACCTTTATTTTTCTTGACTTATTTCATGTTTAAATAGGTATTTTGCATCTAATTTCTATCCCCCATAAATAGGGATAAAAGTCATGTATTTATATTGCTATGTTGCTTATGTGGATAATAAAATATGTCTAGGCTAACCTTAGGAGGGTTTTACTTTTGAAATTATATTCTTTCAAGAAATATAGGGTAACGGACATAGGTTATATTTTAGGGACACTAAATCCACTTGACTCTAGTGTCCTTAATGTGGTGCTAATGTATATCTGGTATAACAATAGACACAAAGGGCCAAGATCAGGAAATGAGGGTTTAGGACTATGTTTGAGCTGACTAGGGATGCTTGTAGCCCACATGAAGGCTAGATAAGTCGGATAATAGGCTCTAGGATAGGTCTAAATCTAAGTTAGGGATAGGTTGTCTCAAGTAACACTCTTAGCACTCAAATACCACTTTTAGGTGATTACATTTTCCCCTCCCCTTTATACTAGATATGCAACAAAATAAAATGAATAGTCTAAAACAAAAAGAAGCATACTTAGACTTACGTAAGAAGTGAACCCCTTGAATCTGAGTCTGAATATGTGAATCTGAGTCTGAATATATGAATCATGATCCAATGCATGACCTGTAAAATAAACATGCATATATTAGTCCTTACTTAAGATATATCAAAATCAAAAGACTATGTTTAGTAAAGAAGTAAAATTGAGTAAAGATATGGGAAGGAGGAAAGGAACGAATACACCTCATTGTGTGCATGAACCTAGTGACAACATGTGTGTGTGCATGTATATAGTGATCAATCAGTAAATAGCTTAGACTAAGTTGGTATCTTACTCAATCTTCATGTTTGGGTAGCTCAAGAACTCAATTCATTTTTGACTCCATCATTGCCCACCCCTACTTAGTGGATCATGACTTGTGAATAGCTTGGATTAGACTGATAGTGTGTCCAACCCCCTCCTGTGGGTGGATTAATAACTCAATTAGGCTAAGACTCATTCATTGCCCACCCATGTGTTATAGATAAATATAAAAATGAACTATAATAAGTACTAACAAATTTTAACTATGTTTGTCAACTCTGTAACCATTCAAGTACATTAGATAGCTCTAGGCCACTCAAGAATGCCAACCACTATAAATGAAGTAAGGCATAAAACTAGTGATAACCTAGAATATGATGTCAAGTGTATACAGTATAGAGAATGACATGGAATTTTTCATTCCATATGATCAACTAGTGTGTAACTAAGCATATGGGAACAATGTGCCATGCACATGCCCCCAATCTAGTATTTGAGTATATTGATTCTAAACTGAGTTGTAATAACTATATATGAGTATGGGAATAATCATTTCATTCATGATGCCCCCAATCTAAGAAAATTAATATCAATTTGAGTTGAATTAGTATTAATTTGAGCAAAAAATGAGTATAAATGATAAACTTGTAACTAAATATGTACAAACTTGTACTATAATTGCTATACTATTTTGGTCAATCTAGGTTTTTTGAAACTGAGGCTACTAGAAAATAGTTTCATATCTTAGACAGTAGTTCCATCTGATGTTATTGTCCCCATTTAGATTCTAGTGTCCTTTTGGTATGAATTATGTGTAACTATATTACTTTTTGGGTCACTATTTTCCCACTATGTTTACCTATGTCTGATTTTCTAAAATTGAGTTTGTGTGCTAAAAAATGTATTGTGAGTGCAATATAGGAGCCTGATCTCTATGATAAATCCCTATGAATGTCCTTTCTTTTGAGGGAAGTTGTTGAACATGTGCAATAATTATCCTCAAAATAAAAATATCTACAAAATGTCTGTTAGCCAGAGTACATATGATAATTATGTGATAATCTAATATAATGTGCATACATAACATTAGAATGTAAGAAAATATGATCATAAGTATGTAATGTAAGATTTATGTCATGTATAGCATTACAAAATGGTGTCAAGATAGATGTAATAAATGTATATATAAATAAATATGAGTAGAATTGAGTAGCTACCTAGGGGGATGGGGCATGATGTCCATCACAACACCCAAGTAGGAAGGGTATATGCCTGAGGTCCTTTATGACATCAAAAATTGATGTGTTTAATAAGAAAATACAAGTGTCATGGCCATGATGCATACAAGAAAGCATACATACAAAATACATGAGGGATGTAAAGTAGGCCAAGGGGCCAATAATATAATGGACATGGGCACATGTCACTAAATATGAGAAAATAAGACATACAAGGACATGTTCAAATGTCCACATACGCAAGCAACAAGCAAGTTGGCTTATAGCCATATATAAAGACATGTTCAAATGTCTACATAATTAATGATTAAATCACACACAAGGTACATGGGCACATGTCCAAGGCATAAATAATGTGAAAATAAGTTGCATATATCCAAAGAGAAATGACATATTCAAATGCCCTCAAATAAAAGAAGCATATTAATACAATCAAATATAAACTATGAAAGATAGAAATGAAAGCATGTATGAGTATGTAGGACAAATCTATGTAATAACCAAGATGTAAATATGTTTAGTTTAAATTAGTAATAATTAGCAAAAAAAAATAGTATGAGTTGCAATGATCAATATCTAAATATTACAATGTTAAAGATAGAATGTAGAGTATGTAAGGATATAACCTAGTAATAGAAATTGTGTATAGGATGCTCCCAAGTGGGTGAATGTGTCAAGTGAATAATGATGTATCAGTGCATATGCCCCTAATGGGTAGATAACAGCATGATTACATTAGTGTAGTGGACCTAAGTCTTGTATACAATTTTCAAGCACTTGATAAGAATAATTGAAGCATGTAGTATTATAAATTCAACTATATTAAGATAGATAGCATATGCAGTGTCTATAAAATATAAGAAGTGTAAACATAGTAATGCATATAATCTATAAATTTTGTGTTTTTTGAGAAATTATTTTAATGTTTTTTATGTTTTTTGACATGTTATATTATTTTTTTATTTTTTTATAAATAAGGTATGTACAAGCAACATGAAAATGAACTATGTAGAAGGAGCAAGAGATAAATAAAATATGTACAAGAAAAGAGAAACCATACTAACCAGTAAGTCTTATAGGAGACTCACTATCATTATGACCTATGTCAAATAAGGTGACTATGATCATGTGTGTTGTGTGAAAGGAAAATTATGATCCCATAATTTATTACGCTGAGTAATTTATATCTATATTTGTATTTATTTGTATAGTGGTTCTATAAATCTATGGCACTGATTATGGTGTCCTGTGAACTATAGGGGTTTTAGGAACCCATTTGGTAGAATAAACTATAAGCGACATAGGTGTCCTATGTTGAGAACCTAATAATAATTATCTCAACAAAAAGTGAGTGGAGGAAGGCCCTCTAGAATCTATGACATATCTCTGGTGTACGGATTTATCTAATAATGGTCTCCATGGGAGAATATGCATACATGTCAATATTGTAGGAGTAGACCTTACCTATATTGGTGTCTCTATTAAACTCTATGATGTATCAATAATAACTATTCTCTAATTTTTAATTGATAATTATGCTATATTTGTTAACTATGTTGGAACTATAAATGGTTATTGTACTATAACTACATGTGGGATAGGTAGAGTATACTCATATGGAAGAACCTCAACTTTGACCATTGATTTTCATATATGTATTCCATGCATCTATGCACTATGAATGGGATGGATTTTAGTTATTGTATACATGGCCTACCCAATAACATATCAAACATGCCTGCCCTAGGTACTACTAAGAACCAGGTGGCTATATGCGTGGGTCCAACCTGTAATGAAAGCATAATTTCACTAATGGAACTCTGACATGACCACTAAAACCAATAATAATTGTGTCTATGGGGAATATATCATGTTCTTAATAACTTAAATGTTATAAAAGTGTCATAGTATGCATTTTAATGTTTGGCCTGTTATCAACCATAACACTCTAGATAGGATGATAATTTATGTATGCTCATACAAAGAGTGCATGTAAATTTGTATCATCATCAACAATCTCCTAGTCTAAGAAGGTGATAAGTGGTGTAGGTATAAATCTAGTGTGATACATGCCAATGATATTATGCAATGGGTGTCCCTCCTCTGTAATAGTATGATATGAAATTGGTGGTGGATGTGCCTGATATGTGTAATGAACACCTAAAGTGATCCCTACCTCATTTATTGTCTGATTTAGAAATAGATCTAAGAGTATCTTTAATTCTTTAGCTTCTATTTGTTATACTTTTGGTACCTTTGTGGGTGTCCCCACATCAATAATAATAGTCTCAATCAAATATTATATCTTATGTTTTAGGCTTATGTATTTATTTATCGTATGGTCTAGTGCCCTTTGATACTCACATAATGCAATGGAATCATAACTTAATAGAAGAGGCCATGTCGTATCAACCTCTTTAATGAGAGTGAGAGATATGACATTTCATTCCAATAAATACTATAAATCCCATGTTGGTGACTTTGGAATGTTGGTGAAGGTTCAACACTGACGAGATGATAAAACTAAGAAATGAGATGGATCTAAAGTTGTGTTAACTATGGCCTTTTGATCACTCTTATTCTCAATGACCCTTACCTTGTATGGAGGCTTATTTGAACTCTTTGCAGTTGATTTTGATCCATTGGTATATTTTAATTTTCCCATTGATAAAAGATTGACCTCTCTTTCTTTTATTGTGTGGAATAAATCTGTGAATGTAGGAAAATTCTTAAACAAGATAGCTTTGTGTAATGTTGGTAAAAGACTCTATTTGAAGATGCCCTGAATCTCTTTGTCTACCATGGGGCTAGTCAATTTAACTAATATAGTCTTGTATCATAAGATGTATTCTATGATAAGTTCATTTGACTTTTGTTTCAACTGTGCAACTTGAGTGTATGATATTTTATCACTGATATTGATGGAGAAGTGTGCTAAAAAAATATTTGCCAAAGTATTTAATGTTGAGATAGATTGATTCGATAAGTCATAAAACCATTGTAAGTCATAATGCTTTAAGCTTCATCAAAATAAATTTGTGAGAAGCTAATAATTGTAAATGTAACTAAAACATGCTACATGAAAAGCTCAGAGATGGTGCTCGAAGTCACCCTTACCATCATATAATGTAAGCTTAAGTGCCATGAATTTAGATGTTAAGGGAGTTGTTTCTATGTGATGTGCCAAAGATGTATGTAATAGAATATTAGGATCTAAGGCATGTGATGGCCTAGTGGTACCCTTATCAAGATGTAACACCTTAACCTACAGAGTATAAACTTCATGCATAAGGTATTGTGCATCTATAATGGAATAACTAGCCACAAGTGGTATAGTTATCACTAAAGGTTATTGAATTACAATTATCAATTGTGTTAACTAAGTTGTCCCCACTATAGTGTAATAATTTTATTATTTGGATGAGTTAAAGATTGACCATTGTCTGACTTATTATTAATTTCCATTATGGATTGTATAATTTTTGCATGATCAAGGGATTGTTCCCGAAGTCTATCTATGAATATCTATAGGATCTCATCCCTATTTACAATTAGGTTCTCATTGTTAAGTGGAAGGAGAGTGCCTTTGATTTCCACCTTGTGTATCATCTTAATCTTGAGTACTTTTTGAATGACTAGTTGTAGATGCAATTTTATGTGATTTATTATTTTGATACATAACAATGCTTTCCAAAAGTTGACGACGTGAAGATGTATATATATGATTGACACTAGTTTGCCTTGGGGACTTTTATATTGTAATTCGAGTTTTCAATGTTACAATATTTTCATTTAATAGTTTATTTTGAGTTTTTAATTTTGAAATGAACCTACTCATACTGATAATTTGATCCTTTAGAGTCTCACTAGTGCAAACCCTATTTAATTTTGATTGAACATGTAGGCACACATCCTATAGGGAAGAAGTGTGAATAGGATAAGTATAGGGAATAGTGACAATGGTATAAGTTTGTGTCACCTCATAGAGGAGTGATAGCATGAACCTAGTTATAGGGAAATTATTTATCACCCTCATAGAGATGAGGAGGAGAAAGAGATTTTTTCATGTGCATAAGATATGACATTGAAACTTGAAACCTAGTTGTTAACTTATGTAATATATCTTCTATATATGTAAGTATTTGTTTCTTAATTTAATTTTTAATAAGATAACAATAACATGCTAAAGATAGAATGAAATATGATATACATTTCAAATGATATCAAGCATCATCTGTATATGTGTTTATGTCTTTTCTGAATTATTTCCAAATTAAAGGAAACAAACATGCAAATGAAAGTATTAGACTTTACATCAAAAAGTGATAAATTTATTTTGTCATTATGATCATAATTATATCAAATAAAATCAAAAAATATATGGATCTAGAAATTAAATGTTAGAAATGTGAACCCTAGGGTTATTAGGGTTTGGGTTTGTGCAATGTTCGAAGTTGGGTTCACCAAATGTTTTAACCTTTTAGGGTTTAACTTATGTAAATCTTATGCTTGATTAAATGGATGAGTAGACTAAATCAAGTAAATAATATGCATAAAATAACCACTGATTTATTATAGAATTGACTAGCTTAGACTTTCTAAAAATAGTAATAAATAGTGTAAATAAAGGCATCTATAAAATGCCTAATACAGATGATTTGAGTGCTAGAAACTGAGATAGAATCATGTTTGAGTGTCATCACTTAGATCCTTATGTTAAAACCCCTCCTAGATAGTAGTGACACATTTAGGCAGTAGTGTCATGTGGCTATAGTGTCCTAATATTGGCACTAATGTCCTTTGTGTAATACTATCCTGAACTTCTTAGTGCACCTATGTCTAGGTTTCTAGGGTCTATGCCTATGCACATGAATTCTAGAACTCTATATTATGACTGTAATGACTTATTTATGATGTAAACCCTAATATTACATGAAATTAGGGTATGATTTAAAAAGTGTGATCATTATTAAGATAGGTTAGACATCCTTAACACCCCACTGTGAAGATAGTTGTCTACATACCAATACTCTGAGGACGGATCAATCTCGATGTAGTTCTCCCCACCTAAGTGTCGGTACAAGTGTAAGTGTGCTAGTATGATAGTGGACATGAGTTCCCTGAGTGTGCTTGAGATTAGAAATCTAAAAACTATGAGCTTAGGGATATTGTAGATGGTAGTATGCAGAAGTAGGGTAGAATAGGGATTGATAACCTTGATTTTGCTCAACTTGTTTCATGTTTGAATAGGTATTTTGAATCTAATTTCCATATTCCATATATAGGGATAA
This sequence comes from Torreya grandis, assembly GCA_037957365.1. Classification (NCBI taxonomy): domain Eukaryota; kingdom Viridiplantae; phylum Streptophyta; class Pinopsida; order Cupressales; family Taxaceae; genus Torreya; species Torreya grandis. The sequence goes on from JARHVA010001672.1 coordinate 2,345,050, forward strand.
AAGTCATATATTTATAGTGTTTTGTTGCTTGTGTAATACCCATGTGTCAAACTAATATAGATAGTTTTACTTTTATCACATTGTCATAGGTGGAGACTTTGTTAAGTGTGTGGTAATCTCGACAAGAGATGCCTAGTGTTGTCTTGGTGTATCTAAGTCTGAGCATATGCATTGTTCAATATTATAGACTGGATTATTTTGTGATTATTAGGTGAGCTTATTAGACTAATCTAGGTTTATGATTCATGTCTCAATATACTGGTATTGTTGGCTATATATATAATTGCTCATGTCACTAGTTACCAAAAATATTTAACAACTTGCTTGAGTTTATAATAAATAAATAAATAAATAAGAGACTATTTATTAACATGATTTAATAATGAAATATTATATTTTGATTCCTAATAGGTGAGAGATTAAATAATTAATATTTATTGCTTCTTTTCTTAATTATTATTTGTTGTATTAATAAATTGCTTTGTGGACCCTAAAATAAGTGAGTTCATAACTAGACCCACTTAGTGGATAACCAGGCATGTGGTGGGAGTAGTTATGGTTCTAAAGATAAAAATAAAAAATAAAAGTGGGCAGGGGAGGTCAAAACCAATTTAGAGTTTTGAAGTCTAATTTTCTCCTCCAAGTTCTTGCCTCAATGGAAGATTTTGTTACCAAAGGATCCAAGCAAGGATCAAAGAAGGAAGCAAGTGATTGAAGTTGAACAAGAAGAGCCAGATTCATATATTTTTAGGAAAGTGAACTCTCCCTCATGGATTTATCTATTCTTTTTTTTTTATTTGCAACAGGGTATGCAATAATGATAGCTACTTTCAGGTTCTTGAATCATGTGTTTTGTTCGTTGGGTTGTTTTGTATTCAAAAATTTATCAAAAAAAAATTTATTTGACTTGTTGGTTGGATATGGTTAGATAATGGAGTACATATTTATTATATATATCTTCTTTTTGCATGTACTTGATTTTATAAAAAAATATGTATATATACATAAATATTCACAAATATACGTATATCTATAGCTATAATCTAACGTTTACTCATTTTATACACCCTTTAGAGTATATACTCTATATATACATTTTGTATACATATAGATTTTATACAGTTGTTTTATTTTGTATAAACATGTTTATACGACCTGTGAAATGGGTGTGTATATAAATAAGAATAAAAATATAAAAGAAATAATATATATACACACACACATATATAAATGGGGGTTGAATAAGTCATTGTGTAACATACAGCACTATATTGTCTTATTTTAAATAATATATATATATATATATATATATATAATAAAATAGTAGATTATAGAAGGCAAGGGGTAGTGACTGAGCCAACCCCTACCACCTCCTATGGTAAGGAGGGAGGAGGGGTCAGGCCAGCTGGCCTCCCACTTAACCCCCCTTCACAACACCATGGTCGATCACAAAGGCCGCAACCAAGCCTCACGACCCAACAACTGGCTATCGACTTAGGGTTTATGCCCTCTTTAAAAAAAATTATAAATAATTTTATTATTTTTTATATATTATGAGATCATTGTTTTTTAAGTTATAATATATATACATTGCTTTGTTAAAGAATAATGATTATTGTTTATTGTGTATTTTAGGAATTATATTTTATGATTTATACTTTATAAATTATATTTTATAAATTATAACTTTATATTTTATATTTTATAAATTATATGTTATAATTTGTGTGTGTGTATACACACACACACACACACACAGATACATATATATATATATATATATATATATATATATATATGTATGTATGTATGTATGTATGTATGTATGTATGTATGTATGTATGTATGTATATGTACGTATGTATATATATGTATATATATATACATATATATGTATATATATACATGTATATGTATATATATACATGTATATGTATATATATACATGTATATGTATATATATACATGTATATGTATGTATATATATATATACATGTATATGTATATATATACATATATATGTATATGTATATATATAATTTAAGTTTATATCTATATTTAATATTTGTAAGTTATATTTTATAATTGATCTTATATCTGATGAATGTAGATAGCAGAGAAATATAAACTTAAATTATATATATATATATATATATATATATATATATATATATATATATATATATATATATATATATATATATATGTATGTATGTATGTATGTATGTATGTATTAATTATATATATATATATATATGTATGTATGTATGTATGTATGTATGTATGTATGTATGTATGTATGTATATGTATGTATATGTATATGTATGTGTATATATATATATATATATATAATTTAAGTTTATATTTATATTTAATATTTGTAAGTTATATTTTATAATTGATCTTATATCTGGTGAATGTAGATAGCAGAGAAATATAAACTTAAATTATTTATATATATATATATATATATATATATATATATAATTTAAGTTTATATTTATATTTAATATTTGTAAGTTATAATTTATAATTGATCTTATATCTAATGAATGTAGATAGCAGAGGTAAGTGGACAATGGATTTTTTTTTTAAGTATTGTGCATGTAGATAGAATGTCATCATAATAAACATGACTATACATTGATATTGAAGTTATTAATATTACATTAATAATTATATTATTCAATTGATATCGTGATATTATAAAACTATTAATCAATAATAAGTGAAACATGCATGTCACAAGTATGAGGTATAGATAAAAGGAAGCTTGTAAAATAATAAATAGATGTAAAGGTATAGTGGTCAAAATATGAGTGGCTAACACATTATTATTATGAGTGGTGTATCAAATAGTAAAAGTAGATTCTGAAATATACTTTTGTATAATATTCATGATTAGTAAAAATATGAGATTAACATATCAAGATTTAATAAGTAGTGTGTAATATTTCAAGTGGATATTGATATGATATATGAGAGTGGTATTAAAGAGTTAAGTCCAATATTTATTTATGTAATTGGCATCAATAACAATAATATATTAGATTATATAAGTGAAGTATATAGAGAAATTAGTAAATTATTACCTATTTATTCCTTATTACATATTTTAAATAACATGTAGCCATTACTAAAATGAATGTTGAATTTTTATTATTATCTTGTTTATGATTCTAGAAAAAAGAAAGAAAAATCTTTGTGAGGGCATTTTTACTTGCTCAGCATAAGTTGACCTATCATTATCTATGTCTCAATGCAGGGAAAAGATTTACCAGTGGTAGACACAGTTTTGAGATGTTATACCTATTATGATTGACACTTGTAGCATTTGAATTCTATTTATTTTGTGTTTTGTAATTGATGTTGATTATATGGTCTTGTGTAATTAGAACATTTGTAAATTTATTCTTGAGGATTGTCTTCAGTCTTAAGTTATTTACTATATAAAAACCCATGTTAGAGTTTGTTCTTGATCACCATAATGGTTGTTATAATATTTTAGAATATCAATATACAATGACATCCCTTAATCTAAGTTGACATTTATCTGTTATAATACTTATTGCATTATCTCTAGATGTAGACTAGTGCTTGTCTAATAGAGTTAATCCAGTAGTGTTTTAGATAACTAAATGTTGTAGTATCTAGATTTATAGTTAGATGTTAACACCAGTGTTAGGAACACACTATTGAGTAGTAAATAACATTGATAATATTATATGGCAAGTTAACATTGATAATCATATACTTAGAAGATAAGTGAGGTTAATTCACTTTTGTATTATGAAATTTATGGGTAAATCTTATTCGTAAAGATGCTAAATAATTAATTTTAAATTTAACCTATATAGTTGAAATTAATTAGCGGAAATAAAAGGTATAAGGTGTGGTTGGTGGTAAAGGGGCTTGCATAGAATAAGGGAATTGATTTCCATGAGATTTTTTCTCAATTCTACTTGAATTATTCTAAATGTCTTGATGTGAATACTTTAACTTTCCCTTAGCATTAATGTTGTAAGAGACCATTTGGGGTAGGTTAACCGTGGTGGGTCTATAGGAATCCCTTTGAATCTTGTTAGAATAAAGTGAATGTAATTAGGAATTAATTCTATATTGTAAAACTCATGGATAGTTGATCGCCTCTAAGGTCATTGGTGGATGGTTGGTTGATTGCATGCTTTATTAAGACATTTCATGTAAGTTCACATCATAAATCTCTTGTTTTAAAACCAACCAGATTGGTCTAGAGAGAGGCTCTGAAATATTATACATACTTGTGATTCCTTGAAACAAAAACTTGTGAACTCTAGATTTATATTATGTGAATCAGAACTAATAATTGTTATTCTCCTATCCTAATCTGATGATTTTTGGTAAAATCAATTTCAGAGGCATTTGATCATTTTTTGCACCTATGTTCCCTTTTCGGCCTATAATGTTGATTCAAAACTAAGTTGCCAAAAGTAGTTAGAGTAGTCCAATCGAGAAACCAATGTCTGATAGTGGTTTGTTTTACCTTTAAACTTATATAAGAACTTTATTTTACTAGGCAATGTGCACTATTTATGAGTGCATCCCTTTAAGGTTACCTTGATGTTATGCATGTATGTGGATGGTTTATTGGTTGGAATGTTTACTTATGTGAAGGCAATGTTGTACACACAAAAAAAAATTGATAGCATTTTTAAGAGTTTTGTTTGAGTTTTCTTGAGGTAAATTTTGGGGCATTACCTTTTGGTATCAGAGCCTGGGTTCAACACTAGTAATTTTGGGTATTGTGTTTGGTATTCATGATGAAGTTGTGAAACTTACCATCATAATATTTATTTGTTTAGTTGCACTCATAGTGAGTTGAGATTGTAAGTTGAACTGTTGATCATGTGGTTGGAGATTGGGTAAAGTTCCCATGAGTTTTAGATTGGTGACTTTATTGGCATGTCCTTATAAGGTAGTGTTTTTTAATGTTGCCTATGACTGTGTAGCTTCTATAGCTGTATTGTGAAGTATTTTTATCTTATCGCACTCCCCTGAGTATTCTATTATAATTAACTAACCTTATTTTAGAGGGGGAGTATAGGATTCATTTTTCTCAAACTTTCATTATGGTATGATTATAATTCTTGAGTTTTTGGCTCTTATTTTACTATTATAGTATTCAAGAGGTATAGGGATGATAGTGTTATCTTTAATGAAGAGGAAGTGATAAATACTTATGGTATGTAGATTGGTATTGGTTTGAATAAGTAAATTAGTGAGATTTATATGGTTTTACTACATGTTTATATCTTATAATAGTTGTGAGGCAATATTATATCTCTTAAATTGATTGTTCTTTGACCTAAGTTTGATCTCATGTAACTTAGCCTATTTTGAAACCATAAATAACCTTACGGTGTTAAGGTAAAGGTGGTAATAATATGTCTATTATATACTTGTCCAATTGATGGAATGTTACCAATTGAATAGTTAAAATTTATCTCTTAGTAGTGTGAAGTAAATATCATTTAATATTATACTATGTGCTTATTCAAAAGGCTTAGTAACATATCGGTTTATCTTAATATAGCTAATTTTTTAAATTTTTGTAAGATATTGATAGATTATGTGATTGTTCTTTTTTGAGGAGTTTATGACTTATAGGATCGTTCTGGTAATGGAAATACCCTTGATTAAATCTATGGTGTCTATGTTCATGACATTATACCACTTTATACTGGTTTCTAATCTATTAATCTTGTTTTGAGACTAAGTAAAAATTATGTATCCTTTTATGGATCTTTTGAAATTTGTTTTTGCCTTCAACTATCTAAGAACTAGGGTATCTCTTTAATAGATTCATTATGAGATTTATCACCTTGTGTATGTATAAAAAGGAAATTTGAATTAATAAATTGGAAAAATAAATGATGAAAGAGAAAACAAGCTATTAATATTGAATCAAGTAAAAACTTGTAACCTTCTTCCATCAAAGATTAATTCATGAGGGTTCAGTGATTATGGGAGATTACCTTGATTATGTAGCCATAAAGAACTTGGATTTGGCATGGGTACTTCTAAGAAGGAATCGAAACAGGGTAATTATGATAAACATGGTATTTGGAATTATTAATATTTACAACAATAGGGAATAGGTTGTGTCCTGGTTAGATGTGATACAAGAATTTTTTATACTTTTCCTTGCTCAGTATACTTGAAATGAATTTAATTGTATTGATTTCATCAATTGTGGGTATTATGGTATGATACATTTAGATAGTTTAGTTTTTGAGATTCCTACAATGATAAAGACATTATGTTAGAAAATACTAGATGGAAAATAACTAAGATTAGATCTTGATTCTTCGTAAAATACTTGTGCATTTCCATATAAGGCACCTTGATACTATGAAAAAGTTTAACATGTTTATTGTTTTATGTCTATGACAAAGGATGATGATGGATAATGATGACATTAGAGATAGTATATATATATATATATTTTTTGGGCATATGCTCTTGGCTTGACCCTTGTGTGAAACCCAAAAAATATGTTATGTTATTATGAATTCTATCCCAATTGTCATGAAACTATGTAAGCCTAGTATTTATGTCATTCATGTATAACCTCAAAGTGTGGAATTGTATACATATATAATTATAATATTTTGTGTAAACCCCTGTAACATTGCTACACTCATTAAACCTTATAAATGATGGAGCTCTACTATATAATTAACCTTGTTGTGTGAATGTCATGTGTATATGATAGAGTACTTACATGATGTTATGTTGTTAAGGCTAGTTGTATAATTATGTATATGTTGTGGCAACCTTATATGTGACCCTTATGTGTAAATTTTATGTGAAATAATAACCCTTCCTAAGATCAATTGATGTCTCAATAGAAATAAGGATTATGGTGATGTATAGTTGTAAGTTATGGTATAAACCCTCCTTGTATTACCTTAGGACATTATGATTCCAGACGCAGAGACTTTTAGTGGTTACCCTTTTTTGACAATTTAGATATTGTATCAAAGGAAAGGAGTAAATGGGTAACACTTACATAGTTTCATTTCATAGTACCTTGGTTGTATACGTTCAACAAATTATGTTTTTGACATGGTTATTCTATATGGGATTTGCTAATTGACATCATATAGGTCACATGATAGTCAGGGATGTGGGGTAATATGATTACTTTTCATTACTTCTATAACATTTGGATGTTAGTATTAGAGTTGTGTAATTTAGATGTATTATAACACTATTATATACGATGATGTGTAGTTATTACCTGACCCCTAAGAGGTAATTTATATATTTTTAATAGATAGTGTTCCTCATACCTCTGGGAGGTATTTGAGATGCCTCAAACCTTTGGGAGGTAATACAAATGCCTTTTACCTCTGCAAGGTAATTGAGATTATTGTATTCCTTCTCCCCTTGGGTTACTTGCAAAGTCACATAGTGTGCGTGATGTGATCTATTTTCATATATATTTTGTTGAAATTATTTTAATTGATTGCACTTTATTTTAAATTGATTTGGTAACTAGCATTTTATTTTATTTTATTTTATTTAAATGTTTTAAACAATTGACTGATTATGGAAATTATTATTAAAACTAACAGTTTGGATTTTTAGTTATGCTTTTAATCACTTGGATTGTTGTTGGGACTAACAGTTTGGATTGACATTAGAAATATTTTGATCAATTGATCTCCTTTCTATTGGTTTATGCTTTTACATGATCTGCTGATTTTTGTTATTAATTATTTTGGTGATTTTTGTGTTGGTTTCCCATGTAAAAGTATGTGCATACCTGTTATGCCAATGACATAGTTTGGGGGAGAAGAAGTAGCTTGGAATATAGCTAGTGGGATTATGATGGGGAACCTATCACTTAGGTTGAGATACCATCTTTTCTGCCCAACAAATGTGGTGGTTGTTTATTACTTATTATTTTACTATCTAGGAGGTCTAAGTAGTGATGTTTAAGCTAGCTGGGAGGTATAAGGTAGTAAATTGATAATGGGAGGTGTAAGTACATGATTTACATTCAATGTTTGTTTGGCCATTTATGCATATGTATGATTTTTTCAACACAGTTCAATGGAAAAACAACTTTGCATAATTTAGTGTGATTCATTATTGCTCTATATTATTTGCAAGGGATTATTATTATGTTAACATGTGGTACTTACACCATCATAGGGTGTTGATATTTGACATTATGATTCATTACATGACAAAATTTTGGTTATACATACTACTAGTTAATATTATATTATGGTAGAGTATCCTTGGGATTCAAATGATATTGAAATATAATGGATGATAGGGTAAGTGCACAGAGTTAGGGGATAATTCTATGAACATTTTCCATCACATGATCGCATTATTAAATAACATGATTATGTTATTTAAATTATGGATTAGTAAATTATCGAGTCATAATGAAATCACATTATTGTAAAAATAATAATGTGATTGATTTCTTATTGTTTTGCACATTACATCATGTGAACATGTATGTGGAGTGAATATTAGTTAATACATAATGCTATCACATTATTATAAAAGAAATAATGTGATTGTATTCTTATTATTTTTCATATTAAAGCATGTGGACATGCACATTAACCCAACCTTGGCTAAAATCTTATATTTACTACTCTAACTTTAAAGTATAAGTTTACATTTATATTGTAAATATAACAAATTAGGGTCATTATGCATCTAATAGAGTTGGTCTCACAACTACATGCTTTATGATGTAGAAAATAGTTTTTTTAAGTCTTATATGGTCAGTACTTAGGCATTTTTAGGGTCTAAGTATTGAACCTAGGGATTTTATGGCATAAATTTTGTAATTGATGTCCATTTTTGGTAAAAATATAGTCATTTTTAGGTTTGTGTGCCTTCTGAATTAATTCCTAGTTTTTATAGGAGTCTTAGGTTTGTCAAAATTGAAGTTTACAAACCAATCACTTTTAAATTGATGCAAATGTTGTGATTGGGGTAGAAAATTTCATATTGATGATCTACACACATTAAATGACCATTTTTTGTTAATTTCACTTATTCATCATCCATCTCTCATTCTTGATCACTTCCTACTCATGCCTCATCACCCCTAATCACTCTCTCATCATTCCTCATTATCCCTAATCACTCCCCATTGACCCTTACTTTCCCTAGTCATATCTAATCACTCCCTCATCATCCTTGATTACTCCCTCATTAATCTTCACTATCCCTCATCATCCTTAATCACTCACTCCTCATCTCTCATCACTCCCTCATTGACCCTCACCATCATTCATCATCTTTAATCACTCTCTCATCATCCCTAATCACTCCTTCAATGGCTCTCACCATCCCTCATCATCTCTAGTCACTCTCTCATAATCCTTAATCATTACTTCATCATCCTTAATCACTCCCTCTTCATCCTTCATCATCCCTAATCACTCCCTTATTGACCCTAACCATTCTTCATCATTTATAATCACTCTCTCATCATCCCTCATTGACTCTCACCATCCATCATCATGCCTAATCATTACTTCATCATACTAATCATCTCTAATCACTCCTTCATCATCCCTCATTACCCTTAATCACTCCCTCATTACCTCACCATACCTTATAATCCCTAATCACTCCTTCATTGACCCTCACCATCCCTCATCATCCTTATTGACTCCCTCATCATCTCTACTCAATTCCTCCTCATCCCTCTTCATCCTTAATCACTCCATCTAATACTTTGATGGTGGTATTTTGTTGGGGTTTAACAATGCTAGGAGCTACAAGTGAAGAGTTTAATTCTATCATAAAATATAAGACATAGTGATCAAAATGATGTGGAGGCAAATTTGAAACATAAATATTTAGCACCTATGAAAAAATATGGACCTATTAGAAATGATGTAATTCACAATTGAAAATACACCAAAAAAAGACAAGTAAAAATACCATAACACCAAAAATGGGTAGTAAATATGATGATCACCAAGCTATGTGATTTCCTAAAACCAATCAATTGCTTTCCATATGAGGACATTTTATGATCCAAATAATTACATTGAAGGTATTTTATTTGTATGTATATTGATTGAGTCATCATACCAAAGAGTGGAAAATAATTTTCAAATTATTATAATAGGTATTACAAGATTGGAAAGTGGTGATTAATTCATAACTTTAACATTCAATCAAATGAACAGTGTCACAGTATGAGCTCTCTACTTCTACATCTTGAGAAGTGGGCACAAGTTATCTAGCACTATAAAAAGGTAAGTATATAATATATTATGAACCTAATGATATGGCCGGTACTAAAAATATCTCTACTTCCCTAAAAAGGAAATGATATGAATTATAAATATTGTTTCATTAATAAATGTAAATCAATGGTGAGCGAATACACTTCATCATTTCTAATGGAAGTCAGAAGAATTTAATTTCTCCTAAAGCATATCTTCAAAAATAGAACTTGAAATTGATACATCATCCATAACCATACACTAGTGTATGGTCTAGTATAGACCTTGAGAAATGGATCACCTAATAGTGTCACTTGGTGTACAAAATCTAACTTTTTAAAGATGCAATCCTTTCTGACATCTTACCATTAGAGGTGTGTGATGTTTTAAATGTGTTCAACCATATATTTACTAATTACATGTAGTCTATGAATTAAATCCTAGAAATGTTGTGATAGATTTTCATGATCTAAAATACCATATATTGTAGTTAGTTCATAAGCTTTCATTCATTAGTGCAGGAATCTTGTCATTTCTAGTAAGATGTATACTCTTTATTGTAATAAGTAAATGTAATAACATCCTTATGGAACCATATCAAAGTTTGGTTTATCCAATAATAGAAAAGAAAAAATAATTGAACCATAAACTAAATGAATAAAAGGATATCTTTTAGTCACTTAAATAAGTTCATACATACTGTACACTAAACAATACTATTGATTTGATCCTTTAACTACCTTTATCTCAAACTTATTTAGACAACATATCATTTATAGATAATGAATCGATCAAGTGGTAGATCTATGAAATCATGGATAATGGACACATCATGCCCAAATCATTGCCTTGGATAAGCCCAATTGTGTTTGTGATAAAGTTGTGAAGCAATTTAAAAAATCTTAAAAAGATTAAAATGAAGAACTATTATCCTCATCTAAATATTAAGGTATTTTTCTTCCATATCCATGGTGTAGAAGTATTTTTTAAAATTGATCTTAAGTTTGGGTATCATCATATTCATGTTGAGCCTATAGACATTTGGAATATAGTCTTAAAAATAAAGTAAGGATTGATTGACTAGTTAGTTATGCCTTTTAGGTTAACTCATGTAGGAAATTCATTTATTGAGATGTTGAATGAAATCCTCAGGCCCTTTACCTATGTCATTTTTTTAATTTACCTTGATGGCATCAAGGTCTTTATAAAACATGGGATGAAAATTGTTTCATGTAAATTTTCACTGTAATTTCTAAGAAAGAGAGAAAATAAAATCAATACAAGTGTGGTTTAAAAACTTGTTTGTACACGCATTGAATCAAAATATTATGAAGAGTTCCTCATTGGCTTAGGAGGAAGACTTGCAAATAAGAAAGTACTAAATCAAACCTATTTGTTAGACAGATAGTTGGGTGGATTTCCTAGCGATAGCTAGATCTTAGAAGTGAGAGATTCCTTAGGAGTTATCAATCCACATGTTTTAAACAATTAAGTTCAAAAAACTAGAAAGAAGGTACTTACATCAATAATCAAAAAGTACTTGAAATTGAACATAAAAATACTTGCTTGGAAAATAGACTAGAAATGATCAATTTAGTGATAAACTAATTAATACTAGTGCTAAGGGGTTAGGGTATGCTTCATAAAATTTGAAAGAGGACTGTGAGTGATCAAAAACATAAAAATTAGGTTTGGTTGAGGGTAAGTGGGCAAAAGCAGCTTTCTAGTTTTCACTACCATAGTGACCATTCATAGTTATGGTGACTGTTAGTAGTTAAGGTAACCATCAGTGGTCAAGATGACCGTCAGTGGTTGTGTAGACCATCGATAGTTGGGTCAACCATCAATGATTACTATGTGAGTTTTAGGTTATTAAATTATTGAATAATAAGATTCAAAAGATGGATTCTAGGAGATGGGTAAGGGATAGACTAATTACAAAATAGAAATAAAGTACATGAATATTAACAAACAAGTACTTGTCTTACTAGAAATCTATTAAGTGAGTGGTTGAATAAGTTATCTTATTGGTGGAATATGGCTTAATTATGGTAGAGTAAAGATACTCAAGAACTTGGTTGAGAGGTGATGAAAATCAGCTCTCAACCAAATTTTTGATGATGCTTGATAATTTCGATGATGTTGCTTGACCTAAAAAAGAAAACTCCTAAATCCTTAAGTTCTTGATAATTATTGTAGATGGATTTGACCTCCGAGGCCTCTCTCTCTTATAGTCATAAGCAAGAGGTGGAAGTGAAGGTGTAACTAGGCCATCTAAATATAAATTGTCCATGCAAAGGCTAGCAATAATATTTAGACAAGCTATATTTATAAAAGTAATGTAGGTGATTTGCATGTGCTTTGTTATGGAGGTAAACCCTAACCATTAATGATCAAGGGTTCTCATGGTTACCATCAATGGTCACCCTTACCATCGATAGTCAATTTCTAGAGGAAAGAGGTCCTGAAGGCCAGGTTGAGTTAATTTTTGAAACTAGCTAAGGATGGGATTTGTTAAGCTAGATTAGTGTAGGTTGGTCCCAAGAGGTCCTAGCAAGGTCTAGGGGGATTTTTGACATTTAGAAGCATAGGTGTGTATATTTTTGGTGTCTATATTTTTCCCTTTTTTGTTGTGTGGCTTGCGTGAATGAGTTGTAAAACAAAAACAAAGTATAAGTCAAAGATATGGTTATCTTGAGAGTATGAGGAGGTGTTCCCCCTTAAACTAGGAGTCCATGACGTGAAATTAAAATAAAGTTAGGGTTTGATAAATGGTAGTTGGTAATAAAAATGGGTGAATGATAGGTTGGGCACTCAAGATGTAAACTTGTGTTCAAATTTCAACAAAAATATGTGATAGCCAAGATCATGCATAGACTAGGTTGCCAATGTTGGTAAAAATAAGGGTCAGTGCTAAGGATAAGTGACACTTAAACCATGTGACCATTTTTAGGCATGGCAGTAGGGATCACTTGTAAACACAAGTCCCCTAGGTAATTTCTATGTTTTTGGAGGGTATCCAAGGCAGGAAGTGTTCCTAAGGAAAACACAAATGGGTTAAGTGTCATGGGTATATGAGGTAGGAAGTTCTATCAATGAGACACAAGTGATTCAATATGCACGAGGTAGCATAGAATTCAAAAAGGGTCAGCATGATGTTGTTGCTATAGTCAAAGGACTAGGAAAAAAGTGTCACAAAGTACATGCCAAATGGGCCAAAATAGATTAATGGTGAGGCTACAAGATGGTCAAGGTGGTTAGAGAAGGGAATCTCCAAAAGTTGGCAAAAGCTAGTTTAGTTATGATTAAAAATGGTAATTTAATTTGAGAAGTGTCAAATTGGGGTTTCTTGACCATCGACATTTAGGGCCTCAAAAAGGTGACTGTTAATGGTCACCTTGATCATTGATGGTCAGGGAAAACTCTAAAAATCTACAAAGTAAAAACAAAAATTACTTTTACTCATTGTAATTTTTGTGCTAGGTTGACTTGGCTCTAGTGATCATGACATGCATGGAGAAAGTTCTTGCTGAGTTGGTGACTGCTCATTTGTTAGATGAGTGTGGGTGTGATTTTCCTAGGGCTAAGATGTAAGGAGAATTTGGACATAATCAAGCAGTTGTTCATGGGATTTAACCATAACAGAGTTTGAGTAATGAGGTAGGTGGTGTATTTAATTTATGGTTTTTGGTTAAAATTACTTGTTTATACTACTTGAGTAGGTAGGTTAGTACAACTTGTAAAAGTGTTTTGGGCCTGTTATGCCCTGGGTACATTTTTATAGGTTTGGGGTGAATTTTTGGGTAAACTTAGAAATTGATAGGGAGTTAGAGTTGGGTTGGGTAGGTAGTATGCTAGGTGTTTGAGGTGATTAGGATGGTGTTTACATTGTTAAATATATTTTTTTGGGTACCTAGGGTTTGGACGTTCTAGCCACAAATTACCCATAATACTTGTTGATGGTTAGGTCTGACCATTGATGATTAACACCATATGAAGTAGGGGTGTCTGACCATCGGTGCTCACCATGACTACTAAAGTCAGTTGGGGTAGTTAATTTTTAGGGTAATGGTAGGGTTATGGTTTAGGGTTAGGGTGAGTTTAGGTTTAGGTTTAGGGTAAGGTTAAGGGTTAAGGTGAGTCTCAGTTTAGATTTAGGGTAAGTTTAATTTTAGGTTAGGTGGGTAAAAAGCTAGGGTAGATAAGAATAGCATTGACTAAGCTAAGTGTTTGATATGATACAAGCTAGGGATCAGATTTAGATGCACAACTACATATTGTACATCTTTTTTGAGATATACATGGGGATAAATCCAAAGGACTAAGCCCATATGGAGGAGGTAGATTTGATGGGCTATGAGTCACTACCAACATGTGCCTTGAGATGCATACATGGTCATAGCACTCATCAAGAGATGGGATCCTACTATGAACACTTTCTTACTCCTAACTGGGGAGATGACTATTCTCCCTGAGGACATTCATAAGATTACCAGGCTCCCACTACATGGTGAGGCAATTTATAATATAAAGTATAAGGATCAAGAGGATTTTCTCAAGCACTTATATGGGGATGAGAATGCTCAGGTCCAATGGAATATTGGGGGATTATGGTACTCGATGTTGTATCAGAGAGCTCTAATTCAAAGGAGGCACATGACCATGCTCATGATTGTAATGACATGTTTTGGGCATCTAAATTTGAGTATTGGGAGGTTTCCTTATTTGTTATTAGGGGTTTTGGTGGAGTTACTACTTGGTAGGATGGTATTTGGTTGGGTCCTTATTTTGCTTGTGTATATATACAAGAAGCTATGGGGGTTTAGACACCACAAGAGATACAGTATAAATATTAACTTGGTTCTACATTACTAGACATATGAGCATATTTGGGTGCTTAGACTAGTAATATTGTCATGGGTTGGCTATACTCAGATAGAGTTCCCTATTGGCTTCATGTGATGGAGGGGTGATATGGCTACATCAGGTGTAAGAGGTGGTGCCCATGATGTTGAGTAGTTCAAGGGTGTACTAGGTCCACTGAATGGTTAGAGACATCACTTGGAGGTCATATATTCAGTTTTTTATATGACCAAGGTATAGGAGGTAGACCCTCTCCCTTCAGAGCTACATCTAGCTCATCAGCAAGAAAAAGGGGGAGGTGGAGTTACTCTTATTTAATAGGGTACATTGGTAGTTTGGTTTGATATAGGGTATTCAATGCCCATTTCCCAGGTACAAGAGGGAGGATTCAGAGGTTTTATTACCAGTGCCCCAGCCTACTCCCATAGTTTTAGATGGTGGGCATGAGGAGCTCCTTAGTAGGGATTTGATAGATGATGTTAGGTATACAAATAGATATATGGCTTGGTATCATCCAATATATGCAATTAAATATTATGGTAGAGATGATGGAGGCATGAGGTCAATGGTTATAGATCTAGCTAGTCATGATGGATAGGTAGGGGATTTAGCTACAACCCAAGAATAAGTATAGACATTACAGGGATAGGTGGCCACATTATAGGGATAGGCTACAAAATTTTAGGCATAGGTGGTGACCCTAATTGATGAGTGAGATAAAGTGAGGATCTCTCTTGGGTTGGTGATACAAGAGAGAGACTCATTGATGTAGAGGGCAAGGGTGGCCATAACAAAAGTGAGAGGACCACTAGACATAGTGCCATGGGTACATTATCTAGCCACTATGGAGGAGCTCAGGTATTATGAGGCCATAGTGTTAGCATGGCTTCCTCTTGAGATGAAATATGGTGAGTATTAGGTTAGCTTGGTAGGGTTCCCTCTATAGCTACTCCAAAATAGTGGGCTTCTACAATGGGCCATGTAAGGACACCAGGGGGCACCACTAGATGCAAGTGAAAGAATAGGTAGAGCCAATTATTGTGGCATAGGTTTAGGTTCAGGTGGGGCTAGTGGTAGTGGTTCCCCATGATCATGTTTTAGACATGTTTTTACATTCATTGGTTCTAGTATGTGTACATTATTTTGATACCAGCCTGCGTGTTGATGCAGTGAGATTTATAAGTTTTGAGAGAGAGGTTATACATTGTTACATGTATTATTTATGTTGACATGATGTATATGATGTATCGTGTTATACATGATGTTATGGATAATGTATGTTTATGGTTTACATGTTATTGTGGGCATTTATATTTATGCTTATGGTTAATGGTTTGTGGTTTCTTGCATATGCATTATGAGATGTTGACTGAATAGCTTAGCCATGTGATGTTTGAAAGATAGTTATGATGCTTAGATTTTGTTCATGGATATAATAAGATGTGTTATGAATGAATATATGGTATATGATGATGTAATCATTAACGGATTTGGTTATGGTTATTATGATGTGGTTTGCATGAGATATATTGTGGTAATGTTATGGATAAACTGGTAGATGGCATATGATATTGTTTATGATGTTTTGATTATTGATTTTATTTATTCTCATGAGAATGAATTAGGATATAATATATGTTGGCAGGATGTTGTGATGGAAAATGGATAGGATTATGTTTATGGTGTGACATGATATGATGCACTTTCATGGTGTTTTGATCATAGATAGATAAATGATGTGGTTTATGGATATAGCTCATACTGTTATGCTATTGATTCAATATTTGTTATTTATAATCATGAAGATAAAATGTGGATATGTTTGAAGATTTGATGAGAATACATAAAGTAAATAGATAATAAACCAAATGTTTAGGATGGTGAGAGGAATCATGAGAGGAATGTCTACATGAACCAATAAAAGATAATAAAAGAAACATGATGCCTCTTCATTGGTAAAGACAAAAAATGAAACCCAAAATTAGATCAGCTTAGTGAAAATAAGCCTTTAAAATGCTTTGAATTAGCATGCTTTGGTTGGTAAATTAGTATCTTGATCACATTGCATCAAGTAAGCTCATAATCATGTGCATATGATATATGGAGGGAGGGCGATTAGAACTGGAACCTTTTATGAGACTATCATGCCCTTCCAAGAGGATAATATAATCAAGTATATGTTCATATATAAAGTGTAGACTGATCGATATGAGAAGTCAACTTAGGAGAGTCGATTGTGGCTTTCTTAGATTATTATTTTTAGGAAAGTTGATTTTGGTGCTTCTTATTGATTTTGATTTTGCTTATGGGTTGTTTTCTATTTTTCTTTTGCTTGGGGTTAGGGAAGCTAATCAATGCAGGAAGCTTTTAAGAAATTACTATCTTTTGATAAGTGTTTTACTTAGCCATCCTTCAAGGGAGTGGTATAAGTTTATGTGCCTAGTTCAAATGCTTCTGATAGTCATCCTTCAAGGGAATAGTCCACCTTATATTTTTCAATCTCATATGATTTTTTAATAGTTGTCCTTCAAGGGAGTAGTCTACGAATGCTAAGATTGACCCATGATTTGGTTGTGACTTTGATATTAATTTTGCTTTTGTTTGATTTTACTTGACATAGACTTACTTATACATGCTCAAGGGGTTACCTTTATGAAGGAAAAACTAGAGGTACAAGAAGGTTCAGTAGGTGAAAAGAGGTGTAGGTGACAATGACCATGGGAACCAATCTTGAGAAGATGGGAAGTACCATGAGAATCATGCCATAGGTAGAGTCGTCGTACCCATAGTTCAAGATTAGGCTATGACTGTGATGGATAATCACATGATTTATTTATAGTTGGTTGCCCCTAAAAAGAGGGAAATGAATGTGGTTATAGGGGATGAGCTTAAGTTAGACCAATGGTGATTGTGATCCTTCTTTAACAATAACAAGGATGCAGATGCAAAGCATTAAAAGGCTCAAGTTTTGGTTCACCTTCAAGAGAGGAAAAATGATAAGCTCCTAATCTATACTTATGGGTTACAATGTAGGGTCCAAGCCAATTGAAATAAAATTTTGCCCTTTTGCTTTTCTCCATATTAGTTACATGTTGATTTTCTTTGAGGATGAGATATCCAATATTGAATTCTCATACTTTCAAGTGTTTATTATAAGCACGCTTGATTCATTCTTGATAGACATAGAGGTGTGAAAGAGTGGCCAAATGATGCTAATTAAATATCTCAAGTTGGGCTAAACATTCTTGACAGTAATCATCTTCCAAAATAAGGTCGCATAAAGATATGTGAAGATAGGGTATTTAGACCTCAAGAGGCAACACAGCTTCAATTCTAAACATGAGGGAAAAAGGTGTAGCACTTGTAGGGGTTCCAATGCTAGTATTATATTCTCATAAGGTGGAAGGGATGTGCAGGTGTCAATCCCAACCTAAGGCATTGACCATTTTGGTAAGCATGTTGTTAAGGGTTTTGTTATATGCCTCTACTTGTCTATTTACTTGTGGATGATAGGATGATGAAAAACCAAGTTTTATACCAAATACGTCACAAAGTACTTGAACTTGTTTATTTTTAAAGTATTTTCCATTGTTAATGATGATCTTATGTGGAACACTAAAGTGGCAGATGATATGATGGGTGATAAATTCAACAATCATGTCAACTTTTATCGAGACAAGAGGAATAGCCTCCACCCATTTGGTAAAATATTCAGTCGTAGTGATGATAGAGTGATGTCACTATGAAGATTTAAATTCACTAATAAGGTTTAGACCCCATTATGAAAAAGGTCATAAGTCAATGGAAACTTGAAGGCTATGGCTAGCTGTGTCATAGAAATTAGCATGTTATTGACACTTGACACACTTTTTCACATAATCACAATAATCTTGATTAAGGGTAGGCTAGTAATATCCTAGGTAGAGGATGCACTTAACCATAGTGAGTCCACTAAAGTGATCCCCAAAAATACCATCATACATTTCCTTGATAGCATGAGAAGCTTTTGGACCATGGAGTCAATGGAATATGAGGCCATCGAAACCATGTTTATAGAGGATGCCTCCTATAATGGTATAATAGGATGTGCTCTAAATAAATGCTCGATGGGCATTCTTAAAGAGGCTAGATGAAACTATGTCAAGGTTTAGGTAGTTGAAGATATATTGATATCAAAGGTTAGGTTAGATCTCCTCCACATTCAATATGGTTGGAGTGTCTGACTTGACATAGGAAGGTTCCATGAGGTGATGAAAAATAATTGAGATCTTAGAATCTAATGGTGTTGATGGGATCTAGAAATCAAGAGAAGCCATGGTGTCAGTAAACTTGTTGGTAGATCATGGGGTGGTTTGAATATGGTAGTGTTCAAATGATGTCAAGATTTTTATGACTAATTATATATATAGCTAAAAAATCTCATTCTTACACTGGTAGATGCCATTGACTTGATTGACCACAAGTTGGGAGTTGCCAAAGATGTTGATTGTTTTGACTCCCAAGGCTAATGCAGTTTAGAGACCTATTACTAGGGATTCATAGTTGCCCACATTTTTGGTACATTCAAAGTTGAGTTTAAAAGATAAAGGAAGTGGTTCACTGATAAGGTGGATAAGGATGATACCAACTTCCCAACCACATTGAAAATTAGAACCATCAAAGAACATAGTTACATGATTGGTGAAATATACTTAGAATAGGCTTGCAATAGACTCATCTAGAAATTTAAGAGGAGGTTAGTTGCTTGGTAGGGGTGCATTATCCAACTATTCAGCAATGGCTTGCCCCTTAATGGACTTCTATTGGAGGAATTCAAGGTCAAACTCAGCTAAAATCATGAGCCACTTGGCCATACATTGGTTTTAGTATGGCTTGGAGTGCATGTACTTGAGCGGGACATTATTGGTTATGACAAAAAAATTGTGGTTAAGAAGGTGGTGGCAAACTTTGGTGGCCACAAAGACTAAGGCTAAGTATAGTCTCTCTAAATTAGTATAATGAGTTTTATAGTCTAAAAGGGTGTAGATTATGTAATAGATGGCTTTTTCTTTATGTTGTTTGTCCTGATGGGCAAACATTGCCCCTAGGGAATGGTCAGTGGTAGAAATATAAAGGTAGAAAGGTTGGTCATCCTTAGGAGGTGTGAGGATAGGTGGAGATAGAAGGTACTCTTTGATTACATCAAAGGCATTTTGTTAATCTACATTCCACTTGAAAGAGATGTCCTTTTTTTACAGGTTATGGAAGGGTTGACATCAATCTAAGAGCAGAAAAATGAAGTGACAAACTGATTAGATCTTCCCCTATAAACTATGGAGTTTCTTAAGATTGGTCAGAGGTAGCATATCAAGGATAGTTTTGATCTTGGCTGAATCAACCTGATTCCCTAAATGGAAATGATGAAGCCAAGGAGTTTGCCTGACAAGACCCTAAAAAAACATTTCTTGGGATTGAGGTGGACATGGTAATGGATAATTATCTCAAATAAAATCTTGAGAATAGCTAAGTGGTCCTTGCAAAGTTTGGATTTTTTTAGGAGGTCATCCACCTAGTCTTCGATGATTGTGTAGATAAGATCATGGAAGATATAGGTCATAGCACATTGGTAGGTTACACTAGTATTCTTAAGACTAAAGTGTATGACCCTATAACATAAATTCCCCCATGGGGTGATAAAGGCAGTTTTGTGTTGATCTTTAGAGGCAATCAAAATTTGATTATAACTCAAGAATCCATCCATGAGAGACATCTCATGGCCTACTGTAAGATCATAAATCTGATCAATGCTAGGTAGAGGAAAGTCATCTTTTAGGTAGGTGAGGCTGAGGTCATGACAGTCCACATAGATACATAGTCCCCTTATGGCTTTAGTGATAGGCGTGATGTTCAAAACCCACTAGGGATAATCAATGGGTTGAATGAAGTCGATAGAAAGGAGGTGTTGAAGCTCTTCTTTGATAAGAAGGGATATGCAAGGATGCATTCATCAAAGTTTTTATCCGACATGCTTGGTGTCATAATTGGTTACAATGTTTTGGGTGGTAATGGCTAGGTCAATACCAAGCATATCAGCATATGACCAAGCAAATGAAATGCTACACTCTTGGAGGAAGGTAGAGAAGTCTTGAAGTTCCTCAGGGGTGAGAGATTGGCCTAGTTTTACAATATGAGGGTTACCCAAAGTGCCTATGTCAATATCCATAGTGGATTTATTTAACATGATTGAGGTATCCAAAGGTAAGGATTTATGGATGGAGGAATCAAGTGCACCAAGGTCGGTGAGAATAGAATCATCATCCTAGCACTAGATAGTGTTAATGGTAGGAAAGTTTTCTCCCACCAGTTCAAGATGGATCAAAGAGATGGATATTGGCACCCATTTTTTTCATAATTTAGGGGGGTAATAGTAATCATGTTTATTTTATTTTTAAATTAGGTGGGATGATTTCCTCATCCTCACACTCAAGTGGATGGGGTACTAGTGAGGAAGGTGTCTCTTATACAATAGTGGTAGTGGTAGGTTGTTGGCTCTCTTCTTATTAGGTAGAATGAAGCCAAGGCCATGCTTCTTATGAGGCTTTTGGGTCTCAATCAAGATCAATGTGTGTGGTCCATGCTCATATCATACTAAGCCAAATCCTTTCTAGACACACCTATGAAGGTATATTTTGGAGAAGTCTAGGTTATCCAAGTAAGAGAATGTAGAGGTGAATAATTGCTGGGAAGATGGGGTCATGACAACATCAATCATCTTGTTAATTCCCCCATAGATAAAATGGTTTTGATAGCTTATAGGCCCCAAAGGAGTAATGAGTCCAATGTTGGGGTCATAACTTGGTTGGTGGTTGAGTTTTCCATACTCTTGGGGAGTAGGTAAAGCATTGAGGGTAAGGAGTTAGTATTCTTTGAGGGTAAGGTGGTGGAAGGTAGATTCCAAGGATTAGTGGTGGGTATTTGGTCCATGGGAATGGATAAACTGGTAGATGCCACTATGGAAGAAAAATAAATGGCTTCATTTTCCATGGTTGAGGGTTTGGTAATGGATGCTTGGGGTATTATTATCAAAGGTAGGAGGATGTCATTAGGTCAATAGGTCATTTTTTATGTTGTGAAAGGGCTTGAGTCAACTATTATGATAACAACTTGACCTTCATGCTTGAATTTGACATAATGGTAAAGGGTAGAAGGTACACAACCCATAGCATAGATCAAAGGTTTCCCTAGCAGAACATTATACTGAAATTCATCTCTGACCATATAGAAGAGTTTAGGGAGTGTGCATGGTCTGATCTAAATGTGGAGGATAACGGTTCCTAAAGTAGTAGTCATGGAGTCATTAAAGGATCTAAGGACAGCTAAATTTTGGGACATGATAGTGTCTAATAATTTATGTTGGTCATGGGCATGGGAAGAGATGATGTTGATGTTGGCCCCACCATCGATCATAACTTGTTTGATGCATGTTTGGTTGATGTGGTAAGTAATGAAGAGATAAGGATCTAGATCCTTAGGGTGGATAGAGGGTATCTTTGAGTCCTTAAAAGTAATAAGGGTGGAGAGCTAGAGAGCACTTATGAAGGCCTCTATAGGTAGGGAGTCACCTAGTCTGACCTGAATAGAGGCTATGTGAATAGCTTGCATAGCCTCTATCATGGCCTAACAATGGTGAGGTGAGGTGGAAATAAGCTCATAGAGGCTCATCTTATCTATATTTTAGTGAATTTTCTTAAGAATGACCCTTTTGATGGATTCAGAGGGGTTAGCCTTAGAGGTGCCTAAGATGGTAACTTTAGGCTTAGTTGAAGACATAGAGGTTTGGATCGGGTTTGGTTTAGGATGAATTGGGGGTATGTCCATGAAACAGACACTTTGGCCTTCCTTTTAACCTTTTTTTGTGATCATCTGACCACATTAATGGTATGGATAGAGGGAAAAGTTGTGATAGGAGTTTGGGTAGATTCTCTGTCACTCTGAGGTGAGAGTTGAGGATTAAGGATGCATTAGCAAATGGTTGTTGGGTGCATCGATAGATGAGTCGATAGAAATTCATCTAATAAAAGATCATCCTCATCATAGAGATAATGTATAATTATTTAGAAAGCTTTTTAATTCTCCATGTCATGCCCAAGTGTCTTGTGATAGGAACAAATTTGATAGTCATTATACCAAGTCAGTTTTGAACCAAGAAGATCGAAGGGCCTGATAGGGGTAAAGTGAGGTAAGAGCCTTGCAGTAACCTTCAAAAAATGGTTGTATAGGATTAAGATAGATGTGGGGAAGGTATAGAGGTTATGGTGTTGATTGGGAAGATGGGAATGTTGATAGCATTGGGTTTCGTGAGAGAGGGTTTAGGTAAGGCGGTATTTCTGGTCAATGTTTTTGGTTTGGGTATGATAGTTGTTGGGGTGTTTGAGGTTAATATTCTAGATATTGGTAATATGAGAAGGGCTGATGCATCAGACAGGAGGTGGGTTGGTGTAACCAATGGTAGTGGGTGACATATGTTAAACTAAGCTTGCTTTTTAAGCAAAGTTGAGGGATGGGGCCCCAAGATAGAAGTCAAGGTAGAGGGAGGTAGAATCCTAGCCATGTGGATATTCAACAATTTTTCCCCCTTGGTTGGTTTGGGTTGAGGTTTGGGTATAGGCTTGGATGAGTTTAATTCCACTTTCAAGGATGGTTGAATCAAGATTCGTGTAGGGAAGGCACCAAGAGTTTTGGAAGGTTCGATTGGTGGTGTAGTCATTAGAGAGGTGGTTGTTTTGGTTGAGTGAGAAGGTGAGGCATTGGTAGAAGTTTTGATCGGTTCAAGAGGTGGTGGAAAAATGATGGATTGGTTGGTTAAGGGTGTGTCAAAAGGTTTGGATTTGTTGATGTAAGGAAGCCCTAACTATTGCCATAAAGTGGATTGATCCATGTCTACCTTTGTGACCATACCTAAATTTTGAATGATTTTGGAAAAAGGTTTGTATACTGGTCTAGCCTTTTAGGTAGTGGGTGTTAAGGATACACCTATGGGCTAAGGAAGATTATTGGTAGCCTCAATTATTTCCTCAAGTAAGGGATGTAAGTTAGGACTGGGTGGCTTCTCTCTGAGGGGTGTTTGTGAAAAACTTGCTCCCCTTGGCATGATGTCCATAGTTGTGGTTTGGCCTCCAATTTTGGAAGCTCCCATTGAGGAGGGTAAGGTCTGATAGAGATAAAGGGATGAATAGGTTCATTACAAATCTACTCATAGGATAGGATGTTATGAGCCCCTAAAATTGATGACTCGAGGTTTTTCATCTTGTCCATGAGTATTATCATTAGGTCGATTTGAGGTGGTAGATAAAAAGGGTTATAAGCTAGATACTATAGTTGAGATTGGGTAACATATTGGTAATTATTCAGCAATTAAGAGGCTATCACATTTTGCAATGTGGATGCTAAAGTTTGGGTAGGTAGTATGTAAGTATAGGTGGATGATAGTGGTAGAGTAGTGGGTACATACCCTTATGGGTTAGGGATGTATCTTAGATTGGGTATAATGGGTACCTTTTGAGGAGTCCCTATGGATTGGGCATGAATGGTAGTTAGGTTGGTAATGAAAAGAGAGGTAGTGACCTTCATGCTAGTAGGTGGTGAATTAGAAGGGATAGATACCCCTAAACTTGGTAAAGGCGTATTTACCAATGGGTTGATGTTGATAGAGGGAAGGTTGGTATTGTTAGTGGTAGGTTCTCCAATAATAAGTGGAGTATGATGGGTTAATTGTAGGGTTCTTCCTAAGGTGGAGGAGTCATTGGTAGGGGTGGAAGGTTTAAGGGTAGTGATTGGTTAGATAGGTTGGTTTTTAGCTATGGTGTCAAAGGGGTTAGTAGAATAAGATGCCTAGGTAGTTAAAGGTTGGGTGGTGACCATGGAAATAGGGATACCCCTCGTAGGGTTGGATGGCATG
The DNA here is from genome assembly GCA_037957365.1 of Torreya grandis. Lineage (NCBI taxonomy): Eukaryota > Viridiplantae > Streptophyta > Pinopsida > Cupressales > Taxaceae > Torreya > Torreya grandis. The sequence goes on from JARHVA010001672.1 coordinate 2,370,110, forward strand.
CCATAAGGAGGATCCTAAGGTAGAGTTGGAACTAGGACATAGTAAGGGGAGATGTTAAGGTAGTGCTAAATAGCAACTAGATTGTTGTCTAAAAAAGTGGTAAAGTCCATGTCTCCTTGGGAAAATATCCAAGGAAAATTATGGATTCCTAATGGATGAGGTGAGTCTTCTACCTTAGAGATTTACTCTATAGATGAAGAGGTAGAAGAGGTTTATTTGAGTGATGAGTTCTGCTCTACTAGGTCTCTTCACTACTGGCGAGTGAGAACCATACAAGAAAGTGGGAGAGATAACAAGAATGAACTCACCACTCAAATAGGAAGAAGATAATAAAATGATCAAGGCAATCAAGACACACACTATAAAGTACATTAAGCCTAGAGGTTAGTTTTAATCTTGATTTTGTCTTATGCCTTAGTTTATGAGAATGTGTGATAGAAGTTGGCTTGTAGATCAAGTACTATAAAATTAATATATGGTTGGTTTTGGGTTATTTAGGTGTTGAAAAGAATCTATATTAAAATCAATTTGTATCTTGGTATTAGGGCCTACCCCCTCACTTCACACACCACAATGATAAGGGTGTTGGGTGTTTAGCCAATATATATTGATATCCAGTGTTTATACTCAATCAGAGAGATGAGTTAGTTCTCCCCTTGGTAATGACCTCCAAGTAGGATTGTCGAGAAAGGGTAAGGTGACTGCTAGGTGATAAAATCCTAGTCAAGCCTTGTCTCAAATTATTTTGATGTTTGATTGATGAAAGTGGTTTGGCTAGTGTGTGTATCAAAAGTGGTGCTATGATAAAATTATTGTGCTTTAATTCAAAGTGAACTAATGTTAAAAGTAAGTAATGGATGAAGTTGATTTTAATCTTAAAAGAAATTTTACTTTCAATTATGAGTATAGATAGAGATAAGAGCATACAAATGCAAAGAAACATACGAGTAAAGACTCTAGGTCCCATCGAGTGTGCAAGAATATTTCATGTAAATTTTCACTTTAAGTTCTAAGAAAGAGATAAAATAAACTTGATATGGGTGTGATTGAAAATATATTTATTTGTGTGTACGTTGAATAAGAAGATTGTGAAGAGCTCCTCTTTGGCTTGGGAGGAAGGCCTACAGATAAGAAATCACTGAAGCAAACTTATTTGTTAGACAAATAGCTGGGTGGATTGCCTTGTGATATCTAGATCGCAGAAGTGAGAACTTCCTTAAGGGATATCAATCCACAATTTTAAATAAATAAGTTCACAATATTGGAAAGAAGGTACTTGCATCAATAATCAAAAGGTACTATAATTGAACACAAGAATGCTTGCTTGGAAAATAGACTAGAAATGATCAAATTAGTGATAAACTAATTAATACTAGTACTAAAGGATTGGGGTATGCTTCAAAAAAATTGATAGAGGTCTATGAGTGATCAAAAACAAAAAAAATTAGGTTTGGTTGAGGGTAAGTGGGTGAAAGTAGCTTACTAGTTTTCACTACCATACTGACCATTGATGGTTAGGGTGATCATCAGTAGTTAAGGTGACCATCAGTGGTCAAGATGATCATCAGTAGTTATGCAGATCATTCACAATTGGGTCAACTATCAATAGTAATTGTGTGAGTTTTGGGTTGTTAAATTACTGAATAACAGGCTCCAAAAGATGAATTTTTGGAGATAGGCAAGGGTTAGATTGATTTTGAAATAAAAATAAAGTATGTGAATATTGACAAACAAGTACTTGTCTTACCATAAGTTGACTGGGTGAGTGGTTGAATTATAAGGCATGTTGGTGAAATCTGGCTTGATTCTAGCATAGTAATGGTACTCAAGAACTTGGTTGAGAGCGGATGACAAGTCAGCTCTCAACCAAATTGTTGATGATGTTTGATAACACTGATGATGTTAATTGACCTATAAAATAAAAATCTTAAATCCTTGAACTTATGATAATTATTATAGATTGATTTGACCTCCCAAGCCTCTCTCTCTCTTATAGGCACAAGCAAGAGGTGGAAGTGAAGGTGTAACTAGGCCATCTAAATATAAATTTTTCATACAAAGGCTCACAACAAGATTTAGACAAGCTATATTTAGAAATGTAATGTGAGTGGTTTGCATGTGCTTTATTAAAGAGGTAGACCTTAACCATTGATGGTCAAGGTTTCTCATGGTGACCGTCGATGGTCACCCTGACTATTGATGGTCAGGTTTCAAAAGAAAGAGGTCTTGAAGGTCAGGTTGAGTTAGTTTTTGAAACTGGCTATGGATGGGCTTAGTTAAGCCAAATTAGTATAGGTTGGTCCCAAAAGGGTCCTAACAGGGTCCAAAAATATTTTTGACATTTGAAAGCATAGGTGTGCATATTTCTAGTGTCTACAAACATCTACACCATGTTGAACTAGTGTTTCACATTTTACATAAGCACATGTTTATGATAACATGTATAAATGTTCATTTTTCATGCAAGGGAAAAAATATTTAGGATACATTACACACACAAGGAATGCATGTTTAAACTTTCCCAAGATTCAAGTCATATAGGAATGGAAAACACAAAATAACTTTGTATTTGATTCAAATCTTCTCAAAATTAGAAAATTATATAAGAGATTTGTGTTTAATTTTTATCCTTTGAACCTAGCTACAAAAGGTGGAACTGAATAAAGTTTCATCTAGTCAGATACATAATAAAGATAAGTCTATGAACTAAAATTTAGACTCTATTTTGTGTTAGTACTTATTTTACCTAACTATAAATTTAGAAGATCATCCAATTCATCCAATAATAAAATTGACTATCACAAATGGATATTGACAGCACAACAAGTCTTTGAAAAGAGTCAATTTCTATTATAATGGATTAAATAAAATATGATTAGAATCAAATATATTTTTAGAGTATATACTTATGTCAGATGATGAGGGAGTGATTAAGGATGATGAGGGATGGTGAGGGTCAATAATGGAGTGATGAGGGATGGCAAAGGATGGTGAGCATCAATGAGGGAGTATTAACGATGATAAGGGATGAGTAAAGAGTGATTAAATATTATGATGGATGATTAGGTAGTGATTAAGGATGATGACGGATGGTGATAGTCAATTAAAGATTGATTAGGGATGATAAGCCTAAGTAATTAGAGATGATAAGGGATAATGAAGGTCAATCAGGGAGTGACTAGGGATGAGGATGGATGAGGAGGGATTGAATAGATATGATGAGAGATGAGGAAAGAGTGATTAGGGATGATGAAGGATGGGGAGGGAGTGACTAGGGATGATGAGGGATAGTGAGGGTCAATAGAGGAGTGATTATGGATGATAAGGGAGTAATTAGAGATGACTAGGGATAGTGAGGGTCAATAAGGGAGTGATTAGGGACAATAAGGAATGATGAAAGAGTGATTAGGGGTAATGAGGGATGAGTAAGAAGTGATCATGGATGAGAGAAGGATGATGAATAAGTGAAATTAATACAAAGTGGTCATTTAATGTGTGCAGGTCATCAATGTGACCTACACTACCCCAATCACATCAATTTAGATCAAGTTCAAAGTGAGTAGTTTTCAAACTTCAATTTTGACAAACTTAGGACTCCTACAAATGATAAGAATGAATTTAGAGGGTAGAAAACCTAAAAAATGACTATATGTTTACCAAAAATGGATATCAATTACAATATTTATGTACTAAAATCCCTAGGTTTAATACTTAGACCCTAAAAATGCTTAAGTACTAGGCAGATTGTATTTTGAAAAAATATTTTCCACATCGTAAGGCATGCAGTTGTGAGACCAACACTATTAGATGTAGATTGACCTTAATTTCATATATTTACTAAAATAAATTTAAAGTATAAGGAAATAAATGTAACAATATAAATATAAATATAAATTACATGTCAAGATTGGGTTCATGTGCATGTTCAAATAATTATATGTGTAAAATAGTAGTAACATGATTGTGTTATTGCTTTTATTTAAATTTGATTGTGTTATCTAATAATGTGATCATGTTATCTATTAACGTGATCATGTTATATATTAACATGATCGTGTTATCTATTAACGTGATAGCATTATCTATTAACACGATTGCATTATCTATTAAGGTGATCATGTTATCTATTAATGAAATCACATTATTAATATGATCATGCTATTTGAATTTGAAATCAAAAACCACACCTTTTGGCTCGAGAATGGCTTGGAGTCTCAAATCAAAGGATTAGACCTGTCAATCTACAGCTGAGTCTGAGAGTTATGATAATAATGACAAAACTCAACTTCGATCACCAAATACACTATGAATTTCAATGGTAAAATGTAAAAACTTGATACCATTGTGATGAGCATGATCTCCTCTTTCCAAAAATATGATCTTTATAATTTTTTGATTAATTTAAGGTTTCAAACTATATTGATTTCTAACTATACTTTTTTTAGGCCACTACATGCAGTAAATATACATGTCTATACATGTTCATGTAATTTGTTTTTAATTGATCCAAGTGCAAAAAAAGTTATATGATCACAAACTATGCCTAATTATACACACATTAAAAAAATAATTTTCATTTTTTTTTAGGTAGTTAGGTGCACTACATAGATGATTATCCATGTTTTTATCAGTTTTTAGGATATATTTACTTACAAAATTCATAAAAAAAGTATTCATTGAAAAATTAAAAAAAATATAGATCACAAACTATAATATATTATCTAATTTTTTCCCAAAGGGTTTCAAATAATATTAAACATTGCTCAAAAAATGGTGTGTCGCACAGTTGTCTATCTACTCTATTTTATTTTAAAAAATAAGAGTTCCTCTTCAAATTTTAAATGTTTGATATAGTTATACTTAACCTTTTTTTTTTAAATAGTGTTTTGGAAACTAGACTTGAAATTTTACATTTCATATTATTACACCATCTTCAAATTTGGAGTGTAAATATATTAAATTAACTATAGACGTTCAGATTTCTAAAAGTTTAGGAAAATCATGTCCACGAGTAAGCTCCTTTTTGTCCCCCAACTTTATGTACTTATCCATAGTATGGCCATTAACACTATGAGAACTATTTCCAGGAATGACATCATAACTATTGATTTAAAACAAATACTAATTATAACAGATAGTGAGTAAAAGATTCATAATATTAAAAGATGTGAATAACCTTGGAATTTAAATCATGAAAGCTTGATTAATTCTAATTTTCAAAATTATTGTTGCATTCGTTAGCCAAAGTTTCACATTGAGGATGATGCTTTTATAAGAGGGGAATAATGTAATACTCCTATGTCAAACCACTATAGATGGTTTAACTTTTATCGTATTGTCATAGGTGGAGACTCTATTAGGTGTGTGGAAATCTCAGCAAGAGATGCCTAGTGTTGTTCTAGTTGTATCTGAGTCTGATCATATACATTATTATATATTATAGACTAGATTATTTTGTGATTGGTAGGTGAGCTTATTATACCAATCTAGGTTTATGATTGGAGTCTCAATATACTGGTATTGTTGGCTATATATGTATGTATGTGTAATTGCTCATGTCACTAGTTACCAAAAATATTTAACTTACTCAAGTTTATAATAAATAAATAGGAGAATATTTATTAACACGCTTTAATAATGAAATGTTATATTTTGCTTCCTAATAGGTGGGAGATTAAATAATTAATATTAACATGCTTCTTTGACTAATTATTATCTGTTGTATTAATAAATTGCTTTGTGGACCCTAAAACAAGTGAGGTCATAACTAGACCCACTTAGTGGATAACCAACCATGTGGTGCGAGTAGTTAGGATTTTAAAGATAAAAATAATAAAATAAAAACAAAAGTGGGAGGAATGTCAAAACCAATTTAGGGTTTTGAAGTCTCATTTTCTCCTCCAAGCTCTTTTCTCCATGGAAGTTTTTGTTACTAGGGGAGCCAAACAAGGAAGGGAGAAGAAAGTAGGTGATTGGATCTAAGTGGGAAGAGCCAAATTCAATTATTTTTAAGAAAGTGAACTCTCCCTCATGGATTTATCTATTCTTTTTCTTATATTTGCAGTAGGGTATACAAGAATGATAGCTACTTTCAAATTCTTGAATCATGTGTTTTGTTTGTTGGTTGTTTTATATTATAAAAAATTATTAAAAAACCCCTTATTTGAGTTTTTGGTTGGACATGGTTAGATAATGGAGTACATATTTATTGTATATACCTCTTTTTTGCATGTACTTGATTTTATATGTGTGTGTACATAAATATTCACAAATATACATATATCTATACCTGTAATCTGACTTTTACTCATTTTATACACCTTTTAGAATATATACTTTGTATATACATTTTGTATACATACAAATTTTGTACAGTTATTTTATTTTGTATATATATGACCTGTGAAATGGGTGTGTATATAAATAACAATAAAAATATAAAATAAATAAAATATATAAGGGGGGTGAATAAGTTGTGTAACATACAGCGTTGTATTATATATATATATATATATATATATATATATATATATATATATATATATATATATATATATATATATATATATATATATATATATATATATATATATAAGGGGAGGGTGGCAGCTAAGCTAACCCTTGTCCCCTCCCATGTTAAGGAGGGAAGAGGGGTTGGGCCAGTCAGTCTCCCCCTTAACCCCCCCTCATGACACCCTAGTCAACGTGGCAGCAGCCACGCCCAAGCCTCACAGCCTAATCGTCGGTCGCTAGCCTAGGGTTTGTGGCCTTTAAAAAAAGGTTATAAATAATTTTATTATTATTTATATATTATGAGATCATTGTTTTTTAATTTACAATATATATACACTACTTTGTTAAATAATAATGATTATTATTTATCGTATATTTTAGGAATTATATTTTATGATTTATATTTTATAATTTATATTTATATTTTATAAATTATAACAAAAAAATTATAATTTATAATTTAAGTTTATATTTATAATAAATATTTATATTTATTATTTATAAGCTATATTTTATAATTGATCTTATATCTGATGAATGTAGATAGCAGAGGTAAGTGGACAATGGATTTAAAAAAAAGTATTGTGCATGCAGATGGAATGTCATCATAATAAACATGACTATACATTGATATTGAAGTTATTAATAGTTATATTATTTGATTGATATCATGATATTATAAAACTATTAATAAATAATAAGTGAAACATGCATAGATCATAAGTATGAGGTATATATAAAAGGAAGCATGTAAAATAATAAATAGATGTAAAGGTGTAGTAGTCAAAATATGAGTGGCTAACACATAAGTATTATGAGTGGTGTATCAAATAATAAAAATACATTCTGAAATATACTTCTGTATAATGTTCATGATTAGTAAAAATACGAGATTGGCATATCAAAATTTAATAAGTAGCGTGTAATATTACAGATAGATTTTGTTATGATATATGAGAGTGGTAGTAAAGAGTTAAGTCCAATATTTATTTATGTAACTAGCATCAAGAACAAAAATATATTAGAGTATATAAGCGAGGTATATAGAGAAATCAGTAAATTGTTACCTATTTATTCCTTATTACGTCTTTACAATAACATATAGTCATTACTTGAATGAATGTTGAAATTTCTTTATTATCTTAATTATGATTCTGGAAAAAAGAAATAAAAATCTTTGTGAGGGCATTTTTTACATGCTCAGCGTAAGCTAACCCATCACGGTCTATGTCTCAGTGCAAGGGAAAGATTTACCAGTAGTAGACACAGTTTAAAGATGTTATGCCTATTATGATTGACATTTGTAGCATTTGAATGCTATTTGTTTTGTGTGTTGTAATTGATGATGATTATATGGTCTTGTCTAATTGGAACATTTATAAAATTATTGTTGAAGATTGTCTTCAGTCTTGAGTTATCTACTATAGAAAGACCCATGTTGGAGTTTTGTTCTTGATCACCATAATGGTTGTTATAATATTTTATAATATCAATGTACAATGACATCCCTTAATCTATGTTGACATTTATTTGTTATAATACTTATTACATTGTCTCTAGATGTAGACTAGTGCTTGTCTAATAGAGTTAACCCTAAATGTTTTGGATAACTAAATGTTATAGTATCTAGATTTATAGTTAGATGTTAACACTAGTGCTAAGAACACAATATTGAATAGTAAATAACATTGAGAATAGTATATGGTAAGTTAACATTAATAATCATAGACTTGGAAGATAAGTGAAGTTAATTCACTTTTATATTACAAAATTTATAGGTAAATCTTATTGTGTAAAAGTGCAAAACAATTAATTTTAAGTTTAACCTATGTAGTTGAAATTAATGAGTAAAGTTAACAAATTCTACTTAGACTATTCTAAATATCGTAACATGAATACTTTAACTCTCCTTTAGTGTTAGTGTTGTAGGAAACCATTTGGGGTACGTTAATCGTGGTGGATCTATAGGTATCTCTTAGAATCTTGTTAGAATAAAGTGAATGTATTTAGAACTTAATTATATCTTATAAAGCTCATGGATAGTTTATCGCCTCTGGGGTCATTGGTAGATGGTTGGGTGATTGCATGCTCTATTACGAGATTTTGTGCAAGTTTAGATTATAAATTTTATGTTTCAAAACCAACCAGATTGGTCTAGAGAGAGGCTCTAAATTATTATCCATACTTAAGTTTCCTTGAAACAAAAACTTGTAAGCTCTAGATTTATCTTATGTGAATCAGAACATATAACTGTTATTAGCCTATCCTGATCTGATTATTTTTGGTAGAACTGATTTCGAAGGCATTTGATCATTTTATGTACCTATGTTCCCTTTTCAACTTACGAAGTCGACTCAAAACTGAGTTACCAAAAGTAGCTAGAGTAGTCCTATCGATAAACCACTGTTTGATAGTGTTTATTTTACCATCAAATTTATATAAGAACTTTTTTTTCATAATTTCAAGCATCTTTACTATTTTTTAGTGATCGTGTTTCCGAACCCAACTTATTCAAAATTTGCTTAGCAGAATAATTTTCAATATAAAAACTCTTTTGGAATGCTGAGTTATTTTAGCATTTAAAATGATGTAGGTTATTTTTGTAGGTTCCTAGTGGTAGCCTATAGCTTATAGATTGTATAATAACTTTAAAAAATGCTTTTTCCCTCGAGGAAGTATTTTTGCCATTGCCATTTCATAGGTGATTTAGTGATTTTGAGATTGGACTCGGAGGTGAGCTAGCCAAGTCTGTTTATTTTGAGATTGAGTTTTTTTTTATTCAACATGAATGGTTAACCTTGATTAATGTATCCATGGGTTTTATGGTGGTTATATGAGAGTTTGATTGAAATTGGAGCTTGGTTGATCTCTTTTTTTTATTGCGCTTGAGGTCATTGTTGTAGTGTCTCCTTATCATCGAATCATTGGTAGATTATGTTTCTTACCATTGGGGACAAGCTTGAGTGTTTGTATTATTGATATAAACTAAACTTGTCAACCCTTGAGTATTGAAGTCAATTGTAGTGCTGAAAATTGATTTTAGTATAGTCAACACAGCGTTGTTACACTGAGCTTATCGAACACCTTGATGAAGCTCGCATTTCGAGTTTGAAGGTGAGCATCCAAGTAGTAGGTGATTTTCACTATTTATGAGCGCATTGATTTAAGGTGGACTTGATGATGTGTATGTATTTGGATGGTTTGTTGGTTGGAATGTTCACTTATGTGAAGATAGTGTTGCACACACAAAAAAATTGGTAGCATTTTTAAAGGTTTTGTTTGAGTTTTCTTAAGGTAAAATTTTGGGTATTATAGTTCATTACTAAGATACGCTGGACATCCTCAACACCCCATTGTGAAGAGAGTTATCGACATACCAATACTATGGGGAAGGATCAAGCCCGATGTAGTTCTCCCCACCTAAGTGTTGGTGTAAGTGCAAGTGATGCCAGTATGATAGTGGCCTTGAGTGCCTTAAGTGTGTTTGAGATTAGAAATATGGAAAATTTGAGCTTAGGGTTGTTATCAATGGTAGTATGCAGAGTAGGACAAAATAGGGATTGATAACCTTGATTTTGCTCAACTTGTTTCATATTTGAATAGATATTTTGCATCTAATTTCCATCTTCTAGATATAGGGCTAAAATTCTTATATTTATAGTGTTTTGTTGCTTGTGCAGATAATAAAAGATGTCTAGGCAAACCTTAAGAGGGTTTTACCTTTGAAATTATATTCGTTCGAGAAAGCTAGGGTAAAGGACATAGGTGCCTTTTTGGGGACACTAGCGCCACATGGCTTTAGTGTCCTTAATGTGGCACTAATGTTCAACTAGTAGAATACTGGGCATGAAGGGCCAAGATCAGAAAATGAGGGTTTGGGATTGCATTTGAGCTGACTAGGGATGTTTGTGGCCTGCACGAAGGCTAGATAAGTGTGATAATAGGCTCTAGGATAAGTATAAGGCTAAGCTAGGGATAGGTAGTCTCAAGTAGCACTCTTAGCACTCAAATACCATTTTTAGGTGATTACACTTGGTAAAGTGTATGCAATTGAAATATGAATTTTTGGGTGTGTTTGCTTGCTTTTACTTTGTGCGTCCTCATCTTTAGTTTATATGTTGCAACACCTACATACTTGCAATAATTAAATCGCTAGCTTAATGTCAAGGAAAATAATTTGGGACTAACATTACAGCTTAGGTGGTCAGTGTCTACTAAATAGCCCTCTAATAGTTAAACGTCATGTAGTAAAATAATGAAATTGTTGTGAACCTTGAAATAACAAAAGATGCCTTCTCGTGTATCAATAATATGTTAGATGTATGATATATATATGTATTTTTGAAATGAACAATAATACTTGTCTATTTTTAAATGACTTTGAATTCAAATTTAGAAATATTGGTATACGTGCTGACTTTTAACAACTAGAAATGAGAAAGGAGAAAAAGGGTGGATGGGTCCACCCAATTTAAGGGGAGGAGATAGGAAGGCTAACATGATTGTACATTATGGTCCCAAGCAATATTAATATTTTGCTCAGGTTTTAAAACCTAAAACCTCCTTCTCAACTCGTTAAGACAACTTCAATCTTATCTTCTTGTACCTTTAATTCTTCTATCAAAATTATATTGTATGGTTTTAACAAATTACTAAAGATAAAGTTCATGATTTCAATAAAAGAATCAAAAGCACAAAAAAAATAAAAAAATATTATCTTTTAAAAAAAATGAAGATGAAGTTTTAAGCTTTAAAAATGAACTAAAGTATAGATATTGTTTAATTTAAACCAGACTATATTATTTTGAAAGAAAAAAAAAACACATTGTGTCCATTTTAAAATACGAAATAAAGGAAACACAGCCCTTTAGACACTTTGTATTCAATCAATACATTTGGGAAAATCAAAAGATGCCAGCCATTCCTCATCACGTTTAACAACACTATAAATGCCAAACACAAAACTTGGTTATTAGCCAAAAGGCCACAAACAAAAAGCTTAACAAGCCGTCCAAAAAGGAAAGGTATTTAATAAAACTAACGACACTTATTCCAGAAGGTATCATTAATGACTAAAGTAGACCCAACAAATTCACAAATCGAGTTCGTTCCTCGTATTACAATGACAGAATGATATATAAACTTTGCTTTAAACCAAAAAAATAATTTAAAAAATGACGGAATGAGTGCCTAACGAAAAGCAAGCAAAAGCATAGTACTAAATTTGTCATATTTTGTCTCATTCCGCTTTAATCTAAAAAATATAGGTGAGCATAATAATTTTGTTTTCATATACAATTGCAATTTGCATTAATAAAATCACGTCCGGCAAGACAGAGACGGAGAGCGTCTTTGATGGGATTCCACCTAAATTAATCTATACTATACTAATAGTTTAGGAGACATATGATGATTATTGACAATGACGTTTGAAAAATTACGTTGAGTTTTGATTTCCAATTATGTACATTTCATTGGTGGGTGGCACATGCTTGGCACTTGGCACTAGTGTGACAAGATAGGTTTTGGGTGTAGGGTTTCTTGAGAGCCTTCTTGTAACTATGAGAAAGCTGACAATAGTGATTATGTTGGTGGAGGGCTCTATGAGCTTAAGTATGGATAGAATAGTGTTTGTTGTATATTTCTAGCAATTTGTTATGATAATGTTATCTATGTGGGTGTAAAAATTTAGATGATTGTAAATAATAAATAAGATGGCCAAGCACAAACAATTGAATAATTAAGGGTATTTGTATAATATAATGATTTAGAATGGTTGTGATGGGTTGTATCATTATATAATAGAAGGATTTCAAATTTAATAGAAAACGTACAAATAAATATAAATATAAATATAAATATAAATTTTAAAAAGGTATAAGTTTAATTATGAAGTGTTATTTATGTATATAATTTATAATTTATAATTTTTTGATAAAGATTATGAAGTGTATATATTTGATAAAAATAAAGTGAGGATTTTGAAAGGGATCTTTCCCTTGTATAAAGATTAAGCTTAAAAAAATCATGCCAAATTAAGTTATAAAGCTCCAAGGTAACTAGTTACACAAACAACAAACCTCTATAAAAAGTTGTGTATCAACAAGATCTAAACAATACCGATAAACAATAGAACAAGACAGTATGGGTTTTGATAGAGACCCATAACCATCAAACCAATTACTCCTTAATATCTGAATCTGGGGCTTGTTAGTCCTTCAATTTAGTGTTCTTAATTACTCTCTCACTTGTTTGACCCATTCCTTTATATTTTGATTTTTTGTGAGTCACTAAATTCCATTCATCATCCATTTTCCCCCCCTCATAGGTGGCTTATGTCTCCATTTCTACTAATCCCTTTCTAGCATACTCCTTACACATAGATCCCTCCCAAAAGGCGAGAACCCTCATTTTCTTACCCCCAATATTTGTAGTTAGCATTAGAGTTTTAGTTTTTTAATCTGAACTAAAGTCTCTCTCAATTCCTCTAATACTTGTTGTGGATATTGACATTGAACTTCTAGACCTCTCCATCCTCGAGAACAAGAACTTCTTACTCCTCCATCAATGGAATCTCTAGGCAATTTACATTCTCCTCAAAATGATCTTGGTCCTGGTCTTTTAACTCACTGCACTTACTATCCCCAAGGCCTTTCGCTTTCGTTATCATTGTATCCTCATTGTTACCTCCATTTTTCTCACATGGCCTTAAGTTCTTCCTACACCCAATTTCAACCATGTTGTAATGAAATTACTTAGATGTTTGCACAAAATGATTATATAGCACATAAAATAAGCCAATATGAAAGGTCACATAACAATAATTGATAGCAAAGCAAAATATTGGATAATATAACAAAGCCACTTCGAGGGGGCAACCTCCATAACAATGCAATAAGAGAAAAAAATTAACATAATGAATAAAGACTAACCACTACATCTTATATATAGTCTACTTAGCCACGGTTATTCCATAAGCCAACCTATCTAAGAACATAGAGTAATGTAACAAGTATATAAAAGAGGTATGTAAGCCACAAGTCAGCGACACATATCCCTAGACACACCAATGGTTAAGGGCATAGCAAGCCCCTCCCTTTCAAAACAACGTCGCCCTCAATATTAAGGCAACTCTAGATGTTGTTGCATAAATGTTTCATCCTCCCAAGTGGTATCTTCACATTGCAAATTCTTCCATTTAATCAGGTACTCTGTAATCACTATGTAATGTAGCTACTTAGTGTGTATGTGAAGGATTGCCTCAAGATCAAGAACAACTCTACCTTCCTCATCCAATTTTGGTAATTTTATTTGAATGGCAACTCTGTGTCCAATGACTTTGTTCAGGCATGATACATGAAATACTGGATGTATGCGAGTGGATGAAGGAAACTCTAACTTCTAGGCCACACTACCAATTTTTTGCAAGATCTGATAAGGCCCATAATACTTAGGGGACAACTTGTTATCCTTTTTTTTGTTACTTCAATGACATCTTCTTATATGGTTGTAAGAGAATAAAGACCCAATCACCAATATCAAAATGCCTCACTTTTGTAGTGATCTGCCTGTTGCTTCATGTGATTCTGGGCCATTGCTAAATTTTCACACAAACTTGTAAGGACCTCCTATTGATGGTGCATATGTTCTTCAACTGCATAAAATTTAGGATGGACCTTCAAGGTTGAAGTGATGGATAGAGGGTGGTATCTATACAGTGCCACAAAGGGATACATTTTGGAAAAATTATGAACAGAAGTATTAGACCACCCTTCAGCAAGTGGCAACCAATGAACTCATTTACCCTGTTTATCAGAAATAAAACAACAGAGATATCCTTCTAGACATTTGTTGACTACCTCAATTTGTCCATCAGATTGAGGATGATAGAATGAACTATGAGCCAATTAGATGCCCAAATATGCAAAGAACTCAGTCCAAAAATTACTAGTGAAAATGGGATCTCTATCACTGACAATGATCTTAGGGGTCCTATGTAGTTTTTGAATTGTATTGAGAAAAGCAGCAACTAATGTACTAGCAACAAATGGTTGTGATAAAGAAAAAAAATGAACAGACTTACTGAGATGATCCACAACAACCATGATAACATTTTGACCATCAGATCTTGGTAATCTTGTAGTGAAATCCATAGATACCTATTTTTAATGCTAGCTAGGGATGGATAAAGGCTATAAAAGACCTAAGGTTTTGCCTTTGTTTTGTTGACAGATCATACATTCAGCCACATATTTCTGGGCATCCCCCTTGAGTCCTCAAAAAAAATCTTGCTTGATTCTATGATAGGTTTTCAAAAATCTTGAATGACCCCCAATACGAGTTGCATGAAGTTCCTAAAGGATTTTTTGTTTAAGAAGAGAATTCTTACATGGGTACAATCTATCTTTATACCATAATGCATTACCCTTCCATGTGAATTTTTCAAATCTACCTAAACCTTGTTGAAGACTTTGAATCAAATCATGGGTAGCACTATCATGTTCCCATTTTGATCGTGCTTCGTCTAGCCAATCTGCCTACAAAATGGTTATGGCACATAACAATGCCTCAGTTGATTCATCCTTTTTGGATAGTGCATCTACCAGCACATTATCCTTGAATTTTTTGTAGACTATTTCAAAATCATAGCCTATCTTAGTTACCCATTTATGTTATTCTTTAGTTGACAACCATTGTTCCAAAAAAAATTTGAGACTCTTATGATCAGTCTTTACTTGAAAGTGATGACCCATCAAATAAGGTCTACATTATTTGACTGCATGCAAAATGGCCATCATTTCCTTCTCATAGATGGGCTTGTGCTAATTTTTACGCTTTAGTTGATGACTTTCAAATGCAAGTGGTGTGACTTCTTGCTGAGTATAACACCCATACCATACCCAAATGCATCACATTCAACCATAAAAGTCTTAGAAAAATTAGGAGTGGCCAATACTGGAGTGGTGCACATAGCCAATTTCAATTGTTCAAATGCTTGAGTAGCTACATCATTTCACTAAAAGGAGTCTTTCTTCAACAAAGAGGTAAGTGGGATTTTTGACAAACCTATGATAGTAACCTATTAGCCCCAAAAATCCCTATAGTTATTTGAGTTTCTTAGGAATTGGCAAGTCCACAATTACTTGGAATTTTTTAGGATCCACTTTCACTTCTTCATAAGAAATTAGATGACCTAAATATTCAACCTCACAAGCCCCAAAAGTACATTTAGAAGGTTTGACATACAATTGATGTTGTTCCAAAATGTAAAGTACCTTTTTCACATGTTGCCAATGGTCATCCCAGCTTTTACTGTAAATATGGATATCATCAAAGAATACCAGAACAAATTTCTTCAAAATGGCCTAAAAATAGTATTCATCAAACTCTAAAAAGTAAATGGTGCATTTGTTAGACCAAAATGCATAACCAAAAACTCATAATGGCCCTCATGAGTTTTGAAAGTTGTTTTGGGTATGTCTTCATCATAGATTTGGATTTGATGATAACCAAAATATAGATCTACCTTGGTAAAATAAAAAGCACCATTTAGTTCATCTATCAAATCATCAATGATAGGAATAAGAAACTTATCTTTGATATTGTACTTATTGATTTTTTTGTAGTCAAGGCACATCCTCCAGGTTTCATCTTTCTTTCTCACCATGACAACTGATGAAGAATATTCACTTTGGATGTGGTGAATTATTCCTACAACCAACATCTCTTGTAACATCCTTTTAATTTCACTTTTTTGGGCATAGAGATACCTATATGGCCTGATGTTGGGTGGTGTACTGCCAAAAATAAGTTTGATAACATGATCATGCATGTGGCTAGGTGGAAGTCCTTTTGGCATGTCACCAAAAACAATAGAATGGGCATCAATCACTTGTTGTAGATCAAGAGGTGGAGATGGATGAGTTGGCTATACTTCCATGGAAAATAAACAAGCTACAAATCCTTCACCACCCTTACAGAGAATCTTTATCATTTGATGGGAGCTAACAAGTTGTGGAGATTTAGCCCTTAATCCCCTTAGCTCAAATGTCCTTTCTTCAGAATGTAAATAAATGAATAATTCTTGGAAATTCATCTCAATAGTGCCCAAAGTGGTGAGCAACTATACTCCCAGAATAATATTAGCTCCACCCATGGGAATAACAAACATAGAAGAATCCAACAAGTAGTCTCCCATGGCCAGCTTCAGACTATGACATTTTCTTGAATAGTTGATAGTACCACCATCTGCAATCATAACCTAAAATTCTGAAGCTAGATAAATGTAATAGTTTAAATGAGCATCCAACTTACTATTGATGAAGTTGTGTGTACTCCCAAAATCAATCAAGAAAGAGGCCTTCTATTTCTTAAGGAAACCCATCACCTTAAGAGTTTTGGGAGTATTAATACCTGAAAGGGCATGATAAGAAAGAGTAGACTGAGAGTCTTTAGATTCCTCCTCAGGACCTTATGTATCCTCACCATGTACCTCTTCATCATCTTCATCATCATTGGTACCTTCAATGTAAAATAGCTTCTTTTCAGCACAATGATGGTCTTTGCTCCATTTGATGTCATAACCATAACACAACCCTTTAGCTTGCTTCTCCTCAATTCGTCATTGTGTTAATCTGGTGGGTTATGGAAATGATGGTGCTAGAAAGGTGCGATCATGATCAGTAGTGAAAGTTTTCCTTTTGACCATCTTTTTTAATTCTACCATACATGCCCTAGGGATAGCTTCTGATACAGATGTTGGGTTAAACATTCAAACCTTGAATTGGATGCTATCTTTAAGGCCACCCAAAAATAGATCAGTCAAATTTTCCTCAGTGATATCTTCCAATCATAAAGAGAGATTCTAAAATTGATGAATATAATCCTTCACAGTTCTTATTTGTCATAGTTTGGCTAATTGACTAAAATAGTTCTTAGAGACATTATTCTTATAATGAGCCAACAACTCCTCAATGAAAATAGACCATGTAATAGGAGCACCATTCTTTTTCTTTTGAGCACATAACTAGTGATACCAAATGAATTGCTCAGGTTCCAGATATAGAAACACCACTATCACCTTTTGAGAACTAGGGGTTTGATGTAGCTCAAATAAATTCTCAATTTGGATAATCCCAGTGAGAGTATATTTACCATCGAACTTATGCATGTCCACTTTTGGCAACATCAGTTTCATACTAGCATGGGAGTTGTTGGTGTTGAGAGGAGAATTTGAATGTTGAAGTGGAGGGTTGTTGGGCTGAAATTGAGATGCAAGGGCAGCCAATTACGTAGTGATATAATGTAGTTCATTGTGAACCCCATTAATCTCTGTGCACATCCCTGAATTATTAGCTTAGACTGCAACAAAGTCATCATGCCTCACCAAGTTCTTTAAGTTCACTTGAAGCTGAGAAATCACTAGATCTAAAGTTTTAGATTACATGTCTTCGGTAGGAGTCTTAGGAGTTTATTTCCCCCCTTTTCTTCCTTGAATACCAAGACCTGCCATAAATAAACCCTAAGAGGGTTCTTACTCCAAAAAAAGTGTACCAAGATATGGTATTGTTGCGATCACCTAGCCAAGATAAATCTAATGATTGCCTTTGTGCATTAGGGTAAAAAATTTGACACTAAAAAAGTGTACCGATATAATATATCATTGTGATCATCTCACCGAGATGAATCCAACGACTGTAATTGTGCAAAGGTAAAAAAAATTAGACTTTTTTTAATTATTTTTTTCAAAAAAGTGTTTCGAGTAATGCTACACTGACGAAAAAAATTAATTCTTCCCAGATTGCAAGTTATGTTTTTTCTCTCCCACCACTCCTAGAAGCCACACCTCACCAAATCTAAAAACAAATGTTGCAGGAAACTTGCCCAAATCAAATCTCTAATACCACTTGTAATGAAATTACTTATATGTTCGCATAAAATGATTATATAGCACATAGGAGAAGTCAATATGAGATATCACACAACAATAATTGATAACAGAGTAGAATATTGGATAATATAGCAAATCCACTTTGAGGGGGCAACCTCCACAATAATGTAATAAGATAAAAATACTTAACATTATGAATAAAGACTAACCACTACCTCCTATATATATTCTACTTAGCCAAGGTTATTCCATAGGTCGACCTATCTAATAACATAGAGAAATGTAACAAGTATATAAAAGAGATATGTAAGCCACAAGTCAGTCACACATATCCCTAGACACATCAATGGTTAAGGGCATAGCACATGCCTTCGATTTATTCTTCTCAATTAACAATTGTTAAAATTACCTTTTACTTTTTGTCTTGGTCTTTGCCTGGTTCTACCTATTCTTCTTGTTCATTATTTCTATTCGCCCCTACATCCTTAGATTTGATGGAAATATTGAGGCCCTCATTTCTCTTCCACTCAGAATTTACATGTTTTTTGAGCTGGTAGGAAATAGTTGCATGACTTAATTTATGACATATTAAACAAGGTGAAAGAATTTTTTTCATATTCAAACCTTTGAAACCTATCACCATATTTAGACATTATTTTGGTAGAGGTAGAAAACTCCCTGTCCATAAAATCCAAGACACGTGATCTAACAACTAAAAATTTTCTCTTGGATTTAGTGATAGGATCTAGGGTGAGAAATTGGCCAACAGAATTTTCAAGACCTCTTCTCCACAAAATTCTAGTGGGAGACCCATAAGTTGAACCCAAATTGAAATTTGTTTGAATTCTTCTTTGTCTAGATCACCTCTTATATTTCATTTTTAAGGGATAAGCTAGATTTCCCTAGGAACCATGAACCTCCTAACAACACAATTGAACAACCCTCATAATTATAAAATAAAATAAGAAAAAAAATCATTAATCAAGGTTGAAATGTCAACATGTCCTTTAGCCTTCCACTTCTTATTTGCCCAATCTCTGAATGTGTCAATATTATGTCTTCTTTTCTGTAACTTTCCAATTAAGGCATTTGACCAGCAAAGTTGAGATCAATCTACAATTGAATAAGAGATTCATTAAAAAATAACCCCTTCCTCCACTGTGGCATTCAATCCTTGGCTATCATCAACACCACCTATTGGTTCCTTCTTATCAACTCTATCTACCCATGAAAGATCAACCTTCTTACCTGAAGTAGGAGGATCCAAACTCGATTTTATGCCATCCCCATTCTTATCCATCTCATGAAGATCTACCTCTACCTGGGCATCATCAATTGTTCCCTTTGTCCCCTTCCCATAGGTTGAATAATCTTCAATAATCTTAGAATTTTATCCAATGAGCTTGTTGTCCACCATATGGTTTTCAAGTCTTTTCCTAAAATACATAGACCTTTTCAGTATTCAATTTCCATCCTATCTCAGTTTATGATTTATCACCTTGCACCTTGGTCACTTCCCTTGTTATGTGTTTTGCCTTTGGTCTTTGTCTTCACCTTTTTCCTTGTTTGATCCATCAGAGTCATCAGGATCATCATCTTCTTGATTTTACCTAGGTAAATCTTTCCCAAATGTCATTTTAAAATTTCCTCTAGGCTGCACTTAGTTTATCATACAATCCAATATTTTTTATTTGATAAGGTAAATAACATTTTTGAAACCAGAGCTATGAACTGAGTAAGTAATGGTTTTGAAAACTAAACACACATTCAAGCACAACCAAGAAGGTAATGGAATCCCCTAACAACCAAGAACAACAAAGAGGGTTCGAAGGCTTCCCCAACCTTTAACAAGCATAACAAAGGTGCCCACGACCTTGGCAAGATTAATAAACTTGAGGGTTTTAATTATTTCCACAACTAGGGGTTTTGAGGATCCCATAACTTGAAAGTACATCAAAGAGGGTTTGAAGGCTCCCCCAACCTTTAATAAGTGGAGTAAAGGTCCCATGACCAAGGCAATATAAGATAACATGTAGGTTTTAAGGGTTTGCACAACTAGGGGTTTTAAGGTCTCATAACCTATAGTATACAAAGAAGTTTCTAAAAATTGGATCTCGAAGGGTGATCTCCCTTTGTTGTGTCTTCTCAAAGGGCACTGCACACTAGAAGGTCCACCAGAGAGGGAGGTCTTTCACCATCAGGGTATTCTATATAGCCTTTATATAGCAAAGTGATAGTGAGAGGGTTTGTCTTTCCTCTATGATTCATATCTTGGCAAAGCACAATAAGAAGCAAAATACTGAACATTTTTCCTTGGCACAAGGGGCCTAAGTCCCCAAATAAAGTCGTAAAGTGATAAAGGATCCCCTCAGGAATATGAGTTATAAGAGAAAAGTCCAAGCAAAATCCCAACCCATCAAAAGAGAAAGTGTAACGATAAAATGTCCCCAAAAACCCAAGCCTAGCAAGGGAACAAGGATATCGTGAAGAAAGAGACAAAACACAAAATTAGAAACCACCAATTTGGATGATCATTTCTTGCATACATGATCATTCCCTTCATCCATATTTTGAAATCTAATGACCCGAGTCCAACAGGGAAGATGTGATAATAAACCCAAAAAAGGTAGATAAAATTATAATTTGAATTCTTGAAATCAAATCCCATCAAAAAGGTCAAATCAATCTAATAACCAATTAAATAACCACTAAAGAAGCCAACGGTCCAAATGCAATAGCTTAGAAAATTTGAAGCCCAAGCATCCACATATCCTTCCCCCAAAACTTCCAACTAGGAGGTGATAGGATCAAACCCAGGGCCATCCCAAGAGCAAACAACCATTGAAAATCTTTAATTAACAAAGTTGAGGAAAGATTAGCACTCCAACCTCCCAAATCAATATTGGCGATGTCAACTATAGAAAGCCCCAATTTATATTTAACTTTATAAAGATGACAGACCAAAAAGAGTGAAATTCTTAGAAAAATCCTTAAATAAAAAAAGTGGAACCCAACCTACCATGGCCACGTCAATTTCTAATCCAATCTTCTGTAGCTTTGATCCCTTAGCATAGGTCACTCCATCCCAAGGGAGACCAAATTTCTTTGATTTCTCCTCTGATGTTCCTGACCTTGAAATAACCCCATTGCTCACAACATCTACCCTAAAAACCAAAGAGTCAATAGGTTTTTGAATCTTTTCTACTAGCTTTGACTCATCATCATTCTTAAACATGGCCTTGACTCCCATCTCTGCCACAGGCTCTCCCAGAGAGGAATTACTCAAGGATGAGCAAATATCTTCAGAACACAGATCCTGAGAGGAGAAAGTTAGCTCAAACCCTAACTCCTTATCCACCCACATCTTGTACCAAGGTGCTACCTCTGCTTGTAGATTGTTATTATCAAACATTACTAGAGCTATATTCCTTCTAAGATTTGCAAATAGTTTGGGGTGCTCTCCAAGCTCCACCTTTGACCCTGATAGAAACCTAATCTTTTATAGCAAATCCTCCATGGCTTCCTCTAGTAGTACCTCATGCTCCTCCTTAGTCAACTAAACATCAAGCTTTCCCTCAATGACCTCTTCCTCACCACATTACCACTCTCTCTCCTCAGCCTCTGCCTTGTCTGCATAGGGTTTACCCTACTCGTGTTGCTCACCCATATCTATATTTGATCTTTGTTTAATATTACTTCAATTTTTTTTCAACAATTTTATATTATTTACAATGATAAATGTAAAGTATGTGATATAACAAGATAGAAATATCTTTAATTTAAAATTAATATAGACAATATTTTTAGTTTTTTTCAAATTTAATAATTATAAAGAGTGGGGATAAATAATGTAATATTCATGTATTCCTGATTTCTTTATCAATAATATAATATGAATGTAATACAAAAATATAAAGTTGTAATGAAAATATAACATGGGCATGACAATCAATGATCTCAAACCCTCAATATGCAAATACAACAATAATAAAATATAAAAAACAATACCCTACTAGTGTAGGTATCCTTTGGAAAATAATCTTATAAGAGATGCCCACCAATGTTAAAGGCTATTTTTCAAGACAAGTTAACAACAAAATGTAGACACCTAATTTTTCTACAAGGCCATTTTCTATTGTGTTTTTCACATTTTGTCACACTTGGTCCACTTTTGTATATTTTGTTATTTTTAGGAAATTTCTTACCCCACACTAGCCTCTCTATGACCTTTTAGCCTTATATATGTCATCATCATTCACCAAAGTTATTTTTTTAGATGTATGCTTCATACATACATTTTATAACCTGATTTCCACATTTTAGGCATCTATTTCTCCTCTAGTTGATTTAGTGATCCATTAAATTTATCCTAGGTTGGATTTGGTGACTTATCAAATATGTCCTATGTGTTTTTATGGATCCTTCCCACCTTTGCCTAATTTCCCCATCATGATTTTATCTTATCACACTTTTTCATGGTCAGCCCTATCATGTGTCATGTCATAGAGATCCATATATATACCAAGTCATCCATGTAGTTATTTACCAAGGCAAACAAGTATAGATGAGGTGTCACATTTTTATAAAGGAGCCCTCCACTCTTCAAGTTTGAGCTAACATTGCCGAATCTATTGCTACACTTGCCAACGGAGCTTCTTACCTTAAAACTTCAACATTGTCAAGTCTTGTGACATCATCCACTTGTAGTAAAACATGGTTTAAGTGAATATCCACATAATTAAATTTCACGTATAATAAAGAGGAGGTGAATCACTTACTTGAAATTCCATTTGCATAGTACAAATAACTACATTGGGTATGATTCTAGTGTGGAGGATATGTAGGTGCAACTCCCTTGAGGTTGGCTGATCCATAATCCTTTTGTTGTTCTTTATTTGAGCATTTATGGTGAACTTGGTCAAGAAGACAAAGTTGAGATCAAATTAGACATTTTTCTCACAAATTCATATTAGCCAAAACATAGAGCTACACAACATCAGAGAGCATACCTTCATAGAATTTTTTTGAATAAAAAACAAATTACAACACACATTCAGCATTGTAGTACAAATTTGGTAGAAACACAAGCATGGTGGATTAAGAAACTAAATCTTTACTATGACACATTCAATAATAAATAGACATGTATTGAATATATCCTTTATGAGTGAGACTTCCATATTTCACATAAAGTTTCATAGTCACCTACATAGCCTAGATTCAATCTCATAATCTCAAGATTCTACCAAGGTGTGCTTGTTTCATCAATTTCATGATTTTATTTAGCTTATTACTTGTCAAACTGTTTTGTTGATGCCAGTTTAATGTTATAACACATTATTTTAGATTTTAATTATGTTATTTGATTGTTTTATATTATATATAGCCTACGTCAATTCCTTTATATTTATGTTAGTTGTAAATCACCATAGTGTACTAATAAGATAAAGCATATTTGTGAACCCCTTCATTCTTCGAATTCTTATACCTTACATCTTTTTTTTCCTAAAGGCTTCATGATTGATTTCTAATTTTTTAGATCTAATTTCATATTTGTATCTTATTTTACAATTTTTTATTACACCCTAGCTTTCTGCTCACCTCTTTCTAGCTTCATTATATATATATATATATATATATATATATATAAAACATTTGTGCAAAAACCTTTGTTCCTTGAACACATACATATTTTGAGGTTTCCTAGGGTTTGATCCTCTACTTTCAAATCTGATTTTCAGATTTTCATCTTGTATTTGATTATTATATTGCTAAAATCATTGGCTTCACTCCTGTCATGTTTTTATGCTTATATCCTATGACTAAGGATTATATATATATATATATATATATATATATATATATATATATATATATATATATATATATATATATATATATATAACATAAGTGCAGAAACCTTTGTTCCTTGAATACATACATATTTTGAGGTTTCCTAGGGTTTGATCCTCTACTTTCAAATCTGATTTTCAGATTTTCATCTTGTATTTGATTATTATATTGCTAAAATCATTGGCTTCACTCTTGTCATGTTTTTATGCTTATATCCTATGACTAAGGATCTTAGATCGATATATCCTACTAGATTAAATGTTATATTGAGTTATGCCTCTTGTGATTTGACATAACTACCTTTGTATACAACTAGTGTTTAAAAAATGCCATCATTTCTAAGATGTCTCCTAGTTTTTATTCTCATCTATATTTGAATGATAGTGACATTTTTTATTGTGTTGATGTGCCTCTTCAAGATTATGTTTCTTCATATGATGGCTAAGCTAGTGAGGATAAGTATGATGCTTTCAATAATACACCTCCTATTTCTATTGATGTATAAAATTTTGAGGACATAGGAAAAGATGATTTTGATTCCTATATTGCAAATAAAAAAATTATGAATAAATAAGTTTTACTTGAACATACTTCAATAAATCCATTGGATCATTATATTTTTCCTCTTAGAAGCTCTACATTTGCATTAGGTGGAAAGCTTACCTATTTTCATGTCACTATTTATCCTTATATGCCTCCACCTAGTGATACAACCCCCTCCTTAGGTTAATATTTTTAGTCTTATATAACTTAAGTTTCTATAGTTTATCTTAAAATCAATCTGAATACCAACGTGCTACCATGATTTAATTAAAATATTTCATCCTTTAGTCTTTGACATAGTTAAAATTCTAATCATGGCTTAATTACAACTAATGTTTAATAAAAAGAAGGCATATATCCCTACATACACACATGTCAATGTTAATCACACACCTAGTGGTGCATCTTTAGATCCATTGGTTCAACAACAATTTGATGATATGAAATTATAAATTACACAACTATCTAAAGCATCTAACAAACCTATCAATGTGGTTTCATCCTATGACATATTACACAACCCATTGGCTATGTAAGCTCTTATTCACCCCTTACCTCCTTCATTTCAAATGCCTAAATTTACATTATATTATGGTAATGGGGATCCTTCACATCACACTAAGGCTTATTTTTCATCTTGCTTTCATTTTCAACACAATGATTTACTTATGACCAAGCTATTCCATATAAGTATAACTATATTGGAATTAGATTGGTTTTATGCCCTACCACTTAGCTCGGTGTATCAATTCAATGATTCAATGATTGCCCCGATATGTTCTTGTTACATTTTTCTATAAAAAATAGCCAAAATGTCCCTTGTTCTCAAATTGATCAAATCAAACAAGGATATTACAAACATATTGTTCACTTTGTGCTTAAATTTAAGACCATGTTTACAAAAATAACCATAATTGATTGCCTCTAATAATGATCGTCTACACAACACAATCTAAATTCTAAGTTTTAGCTTGCACAATCATAGAGTTTATAGTATCAGAAGCCACTACTAAGGTTCGGGTAAGTCATACATATATATGCTTCACATCAAATCCTTGATGGTAAACTTTAAATTCTATTCTAAAATAGGTTGTTCTTGCCACTTCAAGGCAAATTTATGTTTAATACTTATGGTTATTTTGATAATATTTTCCATGCACTACACAACATTAATATTAAACTTATGGATGCCAATATGCTTAAGTAATCCTCTATTGCTTATACATGCACCACCTCTAAATACCAGGGAAATATAAAATTTAAAGCTAAGACTAAATGTTGCACTTAATTTTTAATCTAAGAATGAGGCCTAAACCATGAATGCAATTCCATAACCATCTGATAGGATTATCTTTCTACTTATTAAAAATCAAACAATATACAAGATTACCAAACTCATATCACAAAGTTATTAAACCCTTGCTTGAAAGTAATATGATTAATTTACCTGAGTCATATCAATTGAATACTACTTGAGCATTGCCTAAAGGGTATGACATAAATCAATATTATGGTTACCATAAAGCGCTTGAAAATTTAACTAACTGATGCTTCAAATTATGACATAAGATTCAATTTTTCAATCATAATAATATTATTTGTATTGGAATCCATAAATATAAATTTAATGAATTTGTATCGATGCCTAATCAATGCTTAAAAGTATTTAACAATCCATTGTCTAATCATTATATTACAAAGAAAAATAATGTACATATGACAATTTATACATCATTCGACTATTCCACATGAGCATGATATTGATAACATCATTGGCATGGTTTCAAGATCTCAACAAAAAGTACCTTCCATTACAATTATGACCACAAGATACCAAATGATGATTTAAATAATGGTCCTTTATAAATTCATGGTTTTATTAACTATAATCCTTTGATCACACATGGCATTATGATTGATAATAGTTATATCAAAAATCTAATTACGATGTAATTTACAACTAGTTGAGGCTATACTCAATTATATTTACTTAGTATGACTATGATTCTTCTCAATTATGATGAAATTTATATGCACACCCGTCGGTGGCATTACACTTTCAGTTGAATTTAGTCCTAGGACCCTTATAGTTTGGTTTTACTTATTAGTAGAAAAATGATCATATAATTGATTACTTGGGTGCACATGGCTTAATCAACTAAGAGAAATACCTTATACACCTTGTCTCAAATTTGTACATAATAATGAGGTACATACCATTTTAGAGACCAATTGTGAGATACCTAGACAACCTCAAAGATCACATGGGTGACAATCTAGTGAGCTTCACAAAGAATGAATTGTTTAACCTTGTATGATACCTACTACTATTTCACCACCATTAGTCATGGTTCCTACTATATTCTTATCTAAAAAATCATAGTTTAGTGTAATAAATCCTAAAGTTATGATTCATATATTTGCACCTTTGAGACCTATGGCATGTAATCATCCACATCCCAAGATTGATTTACAACCACTTATTATAAATCATATCCAAACACTTATTTCATCACAACATATTCCTATGTGTTATTCTCAAGATCCTCGAGCCCACTCTCCACATACCTCCCTTTGGGAAAATGATTTTAG
>JARHVA010001672.1:2402500-2467500 GCA_037957365.1 Torreya grandis
CACTTGTGTACATTTAGATGTTTTTATGACATTTCCTACCCCAAATTATCATCTCTACAACATTTTAGCCTTATATATGTCTTCAACATTCACCATAGCTATCTGTTTTCAGATTTATGCCTAATCCATACATTTTCTAAGTTGTTTTCCACATTTCGGGCATCTATTTTTCCTGGGACTGATTTAGTGGTCTACAAAATCTATCTTCTAGCAAATTTGGAAACCTACCAAATCTATCTTGTCCATTTTTGTTGGTCCTTCTTTCCTTGGTCTGATTTCTTGTGTTGTGACTTTATCTTATCACACTTTTCCATGGTCAGCCTTAACACATATCATGTCTTAGATATCCCTATAGATAACATGTAATCCATAGTAATTTTACAAGGAGAACAAGTATCTATGAGGTGTCACATTTACCTACATGAGTCCTCCATTCTTCAAATTTGAACCAACATTTACTGCTACATTTCCAATAGAGCCTCCTACATTGATACTTCAACATTCAAGTCTTGTGACATCATACACTTATACCAAAATATGATTTAGGTGAATGTTCATGTAGTTGCATTTCACATCTATGGAAGTTGAGTTGAATCCCTCACTCAATATTTCATTTACCTAACAAAAAGAACTACATTGGGTTTGATTCTAGTGTGCAGGGCATATAGTTACAACCCCCTTGAGGTTTCTCGAACCATTAATTTTTTGTGTTCTTTATTTGAGTGTTTATGGAAAACAAGGTCAAGAAGACAAAGAAAAGATTAATTTAGACATTATACTTATGAATTAAAAAAATTGGAGACATGGGAATGTAAGACATCAAAGAGTGCACTTGCATAGAATAACTTAAGGTTATAAACAAAACACCACAAATATTTGATTTAGTAGTAAATATTTAGTGGAAACATATGTAGGGTAGATTTGACAACTAAATTTGTACCAAGGCACATTTGGTGATATGAAATAGGCACCAAATCTATCATTTGTGAGTAATATGTCTATATTTTACACAGATCTACATAGGCACCTACATATCCCATATCCAATCTTAGAATCCCAACATTTTACCAAGGTGTGTTCATTTCATCACATTTTTTATTTTGTTTAGGTCAGTGTTTATCAAATTATTTTGTTGATGTTAATTTATTATTTTATTGCTTTGGTTAAATAAAAATTCTATTATTGAACTGTTCCATGTTAGATCTAGTCTATAATTCATTTATCTTTATGTTAGTGGTTTAAATCACCCTAATGCACTAAAATTATAAAACACAAAGGAGCCAAGATGAATGTTTGTGAAGATGTGGTATGGTAGTGTAAAAGTGAGATATGCACGAACAAGGTACTAGTCATATATATGATTATTGTAATAGATCCAACAAATATGTTTTTGGATGTAGTTGAGTAATGAGAGCTAGTAGATTTTGAGCGATAATTAGAGTAAGTTATTTACAGTAAGCATCTTTGGTTTTTAAAAATATTTTTGTTTTAACTATTTCTAGTTTAGGGGATAAATAACATGTGAAAAAATAATTAAAATTAGGACATAATGTAGATCTAAGATAGTGTAATATGAAACAACATTCATATACGCAATGTGGATAAAATATTAATTTAAAGTATGATAAGGTAATGAATAAGTAATGAAATTGAAAGAGAAGTGAAGAGTGATGAAAGTCGATACACTTTGTTACTATTTTGAAACTCTAGAGTTGAATCCATGATATAGAAGTTGTCTATACTAAAAGCCTATAATCTAGGCATGTGTTGTGAAAGGGAAATAATTGGTAGGCCACCAATTTTTTACTATACAAAATTTCCAAGTGGCCAATTTTTTACTTGTGTTGTTATCGTTTATATACTCTATTGAATTTCAGGTTGTACAAATTTCTAGGTAGGTGCAAAAACATATGATGAACATGGTAGTGAACTTGATTCATTGATTTGGTGGTCAAATTATCAAAATTTCCTTCTACTTTGTTCTTGATCTAATTCACCTCAAAGTTTTATAAGAGGAATAAAATAAGTGTAAGGTTAGTTGGCTCAGGAAACCTCTCAAGTTCAAATAACAATCATGCATACATGGATTCAGACTCAATATAGTCCTCATGCACGTGGGTTTAATCCTAACCCAAATGAGAGGTATGTGTTCACCTTCTCTCCATAAATAATCAAGTGTAATTAAATGAGCATACTCCTAGTCCTTATTTTGATACAAGATGCAACTAAAAACATTAATGTGTTTAGACCTTGCTCCTCTTGATACTTGTTATTGAAATTCCTTTATGAGGATTATATATATATATATATATATATATATATATTTTTTAATTAGTGACCTATTAGCATGCAATCCAACCAATAAAAAGTGAAATAATTGATAGACACATATCAAAACATCAAAAATAGGCAAAACGCAAAAAAAGGGGACATGATTGATGGATTGTTGATTTCATCCCAAAGAATAAAAATATAGAGGATGAAGGGAGACATCAAAAAATAAGTCTACATACACAAATAAAATAGAGAGTAAACAGAAAATAGAATAAACATAATAGTACACGATCACATAAAGATGAAATGGGGGAAGAGAACATAATAAAAATCACCAATAAGACCCTAATTCAAACCAATGATCTATATACATAAAACATCACTAAAAACATTTTAGTAATAAACCTTATACCAAAATTAGTGTTTATAATTTCCATGTGTTTTAACCTATATGGAAAACTAAATGATAGGGGACACATTACCATGTCATCAACCTAAGATTTAGAGACCATTTAGGAAAAGAATATAGAAAATAGATGTTTGTTGATCCATAAACTAGGTGGATATTCCATTCTAAGTTTCACCAACATGGACCCTTTCAAGTCAATGTGTTTCTAACAGTCTATATGTTATATAAAACACCAAAAAATATGTTTTAAGATGCATGCCAACTCTTATGACTTACATCTACAACACACAAATAATATGCAACCCTTCACATTCAATATTCACATGCTACATACATTAAAATAATTCATTCACACTCCAAACATGCTACTCCATACATATTTGTAATTGAAATGCTTCAATAGAGGTGCAATACCAAATGTGAAGTTATTTAACCTTTAACGATGATTATTGATCTCTCTTAAGTGTTTTGTGTATTATCCTAGCTGTAGAGAAGGTAAACATGAAACTAAAGGAAACAAACACATTTTAAAACACATCAAAGAGAGATAACATAAGACATGCTCTAAAAAAACTCAATGTGAGAAAACTCCAGCAAGAGTGAATCCATGCTTTCTCATCTCCACTATGTTCTGCATTTTATAATTTTTTACCTTGATGAACATACAAGGCAAACCAACCTTAGGGCTCCCATGCTCGTAATGATCTCTGCAATATTTTGTGGAAGACGTACCTCTCAAGAAAGTAAAAACTATTGAACTCAATTGTCTCAACTATGTAGTTTTCAACTACTAAACTCAGTTATCTTGACTGTGTAGTCCTCCTTATTAGATGCATCTCTTTAGATTTATCTATAATGTATCCTCTATTTTTTTTTATTCTTATTTCTATGAATCTTTTTGCCTTGCCAAGACCTATATTTATCCT
Organism: Torreya grandis; assembly: GCA_037957365.1. Taxonomy (NCBI): domain Eukaryota; kingdom Viridiplantae; phylum Streptophyta; class Pinopsida; order Cupressales; family Taxaceae; genus Torreya; species Torreya grandis. Next base: position 2,406,110 of record JARHVA010001672.1, read on the forward strand.
TTCCTAGTGTTAAAAATTGCCAAGAACTCAACTGACCCACCAAAATGAAGTGGTAATGTCAAAAATCGTCCAATAGACATGGCTCTAGAGTTCAACAGTAGGCTTCAAAGCTGAACAATTGAGATCTAGAGGTCATCAACCATAACTTCAGAGGTCATTAATCACATCTCCTGAGACCAACTAGAAATTAAGTTTGCCAACTTCCAAAGGCAATAACTTTTGTATACAACCTCAAAAGAACATATTATTTTTTAACTTGTTTAATTTTTTGAAAGGAACTCAAATATGTAATCAAAAAATAGTTTTAATGCCAAACATATGTTATTTTAGCCCTTACAACAAAAACTATCATTTTCTAGGTCTCAACATTTTGTAGATTACTCATATTTGATAATTGATTGTTATACCAACTGAGTTGGATGATATACAAGATCAAATTTTTGAACATTTGCTATAACCTAGAGCCAAAGCATAATCACTAGTGATGTTACTATATATTTTAAGAATATAGTGGTATCCCTTAAGGCCATGATGCCATTTTTTTGTAAAATGTTGGTGATGATACTAAATGACATTTTAGAGGAAAGTCAATAAGGAAAGAACCTAAAATGAGTTATACTTGTAAGATTTTTCACTAGTTTTACTCAATTAATGCAAACACCTATGCCTTTACTATTCCACAATTAGTTAATTTGACTTAGAGCATATCAAATCAAGAATGGGGCACAAAATCCCCCATATATTAATAGGTGTTCTAGTTGAGAGCATATGATTAATAATATTTCACAAATAAGTTGCACTAAATACTAACAAGATATGTGCCAATCTTGTGCCCAAAGTCTAAGAGTAGTGGTACTATAGAATAAAGAATATCATCACAAGGTTATTGTAGCATTTTTTATTATTTTACAACGATGCATATTTTGGATACTTTAAAAGACAATATGTAGCTAGCCACACTGAAATTGCAATGCATTTTACTATTTTCATTTTGATAGAGGTATAGGCACATAAATTACCAAAATTTTGGGCATTTTTGGATTTTTATTTTTATTTTTAAATTTTTCAAATTTTTGAAACTGAAATATGGACATACTGACTAATGATCCCATTAATAATATATTCATATGTGTGTCTTGTATCATATATGTAATCATCATATCCATCCCAAAATTTAGACAGTAATTATAATCATCTTCTATATGTAGTAGGGTATGTATAGACAACCACACTATATTTTGGAATTAATTTATTATCTCTTTTCTACTCTTCAACATATTCATCATTATCAATATCATGCACCTCAATTTTGGTCATAAAATAAATAGGCATGGTTCCTTGAGCATTAGGTGAAGATATGATTTCCTCTTGCTTCTCTTGATTTGAATTTGATCCATCCTATGACATGGAAAAAGTCTTACCTCAAAGCTCAAATTTAATATAACTATGATTTTTATCGAGTGTTATATCCATAGACTTTATCCATGATCTTCCTAACACAACATTGTATTTAGCCAATATGGAATGTAGTGGAACATAATTTGAGACCAAGAGTTTTGGGCCACTCAATGGATCTGATGCATAATTCAGATGAAGTAGTCTTACTCAAGTGTTTAATTTCATATCCCAAAGACTTGAAAATAATCATGTTACATACATTGATTTCAAAGTGGTATCAATCATGGCATTGGGTTCAGGTTAAATTAAGTTAGATTATCAAAATTCCCCTCTTAATCCCCCTCCATCTCCTAGAGTGCCTACTAATACAAAAAAAGAGTATGATATTATTGATCAACTTAAGAATACTCCAACTAATATCTCCACAACAAAGTTTTTAAAGAGGTTCAATATCTACAATGATATTCTGTATGAAATATTTCATGACATAACTTTACCAAATGATGTGGAACTTGCTTATTTTACATCCATTATTAATGCATTGAAGAACAATGAAGACATTATTTATTTTGAGAAATAAAATTGTCCTACTCAAAATACTACAAATCACAATCTCCCATTACTCATTCAAGTGAAAATCTTGAATAAAAAGTTAAGCATGTGTTGGTAGATAATGGATTAGGATTTAATATTTTCAATATCACATTTCTACAAACATTTGGGCATCAATATGGACTCTATTACTAAATCAAAATATAGTATTAGAGGTTTCAATAATAATCCTCGCCAAGTGATAGGATCAATTACTTTAGATGTGATAAGGGTCCCTAAGATGCTAAATATTATGTTTCACATGATGCCCAATCATTTTCATTATAGCCTACTTTTAGGTAGACCATGAATTCATGCAATGGAAGTTGTACCATCGACCTTAAACCAATGCTCAAATTTTTTACATGAGAGATATTTGTGTACATGCCATATGGATAACCAACCTTTTACATATTGAAAAGTAGTGGAACCTATCGAGGGATGTATTATATAATCTAGTGTTATTCACTCCTCCATTAGAACTCCATCACAGGTAATAAAAGTGGAACAAATACATACATATGAATTTGGAGAGTCAATTAAAGATAATGAGAAAGAGCAAACTCTAAATATATCACTAAATCAAAATATAGTAAATGAATCATATAATAATTCTCTAGTAAAAAAAGAGAAGATCATAAATCTTCCTTTGTTAGTCAATTTAAAAGATCAAGATCAGAGAATTATAGAAGAGGATATCAATGATGATGAGAATTAAATTCCAGTGAACATAGATTAGTATTTTTATCATATAAATTTTACACCTACTAGTCTAAGAGATTATTGATATGATTCAAACATGGTCATCATTGATAAATTAACAGGTCCCTTTCTTGTGTAAACAAAGTTATATAAGGGGAAGGCACCCCTTAAGACTTATCATAAGGATACAAATGTAAATGCTTGTTGCAATATCAATTCAAAACAATATACTTCAACAATAAGCACTCCTTTGAGATAATATTTTGTAAGATCTAGTGTCACTTGAGTACAAGAGGCACAACACATTCCATAATGTATCAAAGGTGAATGTCCAATGTTTCTGAAAATTTTGGTAAATAATGTAGAACTAATGGATACAACAACTTTTATAAAATTATAGGTAACTAATGAACAAGATAATCCCAACATTATCTTACAAATATTACTCAATAAGAATTTGGTAGTGTTACTATTGTCACCAAATCTAGCACCCTAGAAGAAGTTGTTTAAGCTTCTTCTAGATTTGGGCAACATGGGAACATTTTTAGGTATGTAGGTGTATCTATATTGGAAATAAGCCTCTAGATTTAAGGGCTAGCTCCCTGAATATATAGTGCAATTCTTATCACTTAAACTATTGCTTACTTATGGGGAAAAAAGTTAGAGAATGCATAAATTGAACCTACTCTAAACGAGGTGATACACCAAAAATGTCTTCCACATGACCATCATATTTCTACCATGATTAAACAAGGCATATAAACAAGTCTCTAAGTCTTAATGGGTTCTAACATGAGCATATCAATATAGAGGTGAGACGTGAGCATCAACATAAGGTAAATGAACCGGAGGGCAGATTGCACACTCCAAGGATAATTGTAAACTTGAAAAAGATTTACACACTAGACTACACTCTATATGACATGTTAGACTAGGAAAAATTGCTCAAACATGAAAGGATAAGGGAAGGAAGGATAGATAATTATCACTTCTCATCCACATACATCACTTGTAGACTTAAACAATTGTTCAAAACTCAAAAAATATACTTGTGTTAATGTTAAAAGGCAAAATATGACATCATTCCAGTAGGGCTTCACCCTACATCGTGTGGTATATCTACAAAGGCCAAAATGGAAGATATTTATAGCATTTGAGAGAGAGAAGCGGTAAAATGGAAGTCCCTAGGGAAATCAAATGAGCTCAACCTCATTTGAACCATACTTACAACTGCCTCAACCAATATGCTTATTTGTAACTTCTTGATTGATTTGGGTCATCTTAAGTTGTTGTAATAGTTCATTATTCCTTCACTCATGCTCCATACGGTTATAATTATGGGATCAAATGGTTTCAAGCTAAACTTTGACATCAATACAGTTAGAACAATTGGATCCATCTGTTATAAATTTGTCCTGGTGCTAATTATTCCAAATAGGTTTGTCATGGTGTGCATAGTGGAGAGAAAGGATATAGTTGGTCCTAATGATGAAGACATTGGAGCCTACATTTGTGCCTTCATGGCATCTTTTGGAATGTTAACTCTTGTCCCAACTAGATCATGCTTAAACTTGTCCCCATGCTCATAGGTCCATTACAGATGGAAAACCAATCTCAGACTATTGGTTTTCTTATAATCATTATATTATGACACTCTGTTTGATGTATTGGTTCCTATTAGGTCCACATAGATCCATTATGTCACTTCCAAAACCAAGAATTTATAGATACATGGACCCTTCTTTTAATAATGATGAGCACAGTCACCAGACAATGATGCAACCTTTAAAAGGTGGACCATGTATGTAATAAATCTAAAAAATAGAGGTCCATAGTGATCTTCAATGGCATCCTTATATGTTCTTTATCACCTAACTATATCATTGTGTTCTTTTCATGGTGTTGGAGTGAGCTTCAATGGTGGATCGATGAACCTGGAATACCCATTTGCCTTTATTGAAAATGTTTTCTTGAATTCCATAAAAGTCATGGGCTCATAATGTTTTAATTGGATGTCAATATCTAACTCAACCTATTGACATATTAACCCATTTTGCACTGTTGATCTTTCTTGGAATGAATGACTATGAGTCATTGATCTTGCCCTTGACTTGTCAACTCTATCCAAGCTTATGCCATATAACAGCCCCATGCTTGATTTTGGGATCATGCTATCAGTCTATCAACTTCATGCGCTTATGTCATGTGTCAACCTCTCAAGATCCTTGATCATTTGACTCATCTCCAACTGTTGGATCAAAATGTATGATGCAATGTGGATGATTAGATCTACTATAACCCACTATTTGAAAACTAATGGATATTTCATGAGCTTAAAATTGATGTCCATGCTCCCATCAAATGAAATTTCTGTGAATATCAAAGTTAAGCTAAAAAGTATTTGTTTTGATCAAGCTTAAACTTGATGTTAACATGAATGTCTTATGTTGCAAGTCCATCTTTAGAAGCTTATAACTTGAGCCAAAAACCTCGTGTAAACTTGAAATGTTTAGATCATGTTCTCGACATGAAAAACTACCTAGTGCTACAATCCTTTGGCTCATGGGGGCTTCCTAAGTGAAGATAAAAATTGCACTAATGAACTAGTTCATTTGTTTCTAGATGATGTTCTAGATAGCTTAGCCCCTTAGAGTTGGCAAGCTAAACTTTGAAGGTTTAGATCTCAAGATAGAAGACTCATTGAGATATGAAACTTGTAGAGTATTATCTTGGCACTAAGGACATGGGTGACACGTGGTCTAATGGTCATGAAAGGATTTTTTAGAATATTTAAAAATTGCACAAGAAAACTACTCCATTATGGTTTTCATGTGATGTCCTGATGATGGTCTAGCTTCATAAAGCTTGTTTTTGAGCTACTGCTTGATCTCTGAAAGCTTAAATGAATTTTTAAAGGCATAATCAAACTTGTTCCACACTTTAATTGCATTGATCACCATAAAGACATGCCACTTACATATATGACTCTAAAATGACCCCTAAGACACCAAAAAAACACAGAGACTAAACTAAACCATGACCAAGACTAGAATGGCATCAATTAAACTATAATCATGCCCTATAACATTATAAAAAGCCCCTATACAAGATTCTAACTATAAAGGGTTGACCCATTTTGGATTGACGTAAAAATGGTCAACATCTTTGGTGAATTTCCAAAGGTGGCATGCTTGTTATGCCATGACCAGTTGCCTAATCATATCCATTAGGCTATGGAGTCACAAGTATACATAATAGACATACAAATTGCCTTGAATATACACAAAACAAAATAAAAAAATAGGAACATAAATTAAGAAACACACATGTGTTTCAAGAGCACTTATTGGAACACAACACAACAAGAAAGGAAACACATACCTAATCTAATATTTACAAAATAGACCTTCAGCTCTCAATAGCCAGGTTATAAATGTATCCCATTCATAGAGATGGAAAGCTCTTCTCCATTCATCCTTGCTAACTAAAAATATTTGATTTGATTACACTTGATGATGACATACGGCCCACTCCATAGGGTATCGAATTTGGTATGCCTCCCTATTTTTCTTTATCTTCATCCAATTTCAAGACTATGTCACCCTCTTGAAATGATCTTGGATTTGCCTTCTTGTCAAAATACCCCTTCATGAGTACTTGGTGATGCTCCATAACTTGATGATATTTATCTCTAGTCTCTTACAACTCCATTAACTCTGTCAATCTCACCTCCATTGGAGTGTTCTCAAGCAACTCTAGTTAATGTGCTAACTCCAAGGTAGGCAACTCCTAAGAGATAGACAACCTAGCTTCCCTCCCATAGACAATCATAAAAAGATAATTCCCTATTAACCTCTTGGGAGTTATCCTATTAACCCATAAGGTTGTATTCAATTTAGTGTGCCAAGCTCTATGGTTATGCTCTAAGGTCCTCTTGATGATTTTGATCAAGTTCTTGTTAGTAAATTTAGCCAACCCATTACCTTTAGGGTAATAGTTGGATGAAGTGCTCAAGAATATGCCATTATTATTTTCCCAATCAAATATCTTATCACCCATAAAAGCAAGATCATCATCTAAAATAATAGGAGTGTCAAACCTTGTTATGATGCTCTCATAGAACTCCAGGATAACACTCTCCTTAGCTTCCTTCAATGTTACTACCTCAACCCATCTTGTAAAATAGTCAATTATTGTGAGTATCCATTTATGACTAACACTTTATGGGGGATTTATCATGCCAATGAAATCAAGACCCCATTGCATGAAAGGTTGATCAACTTGGATAGGCTTCAATTGGAGAGCTGTAAGCGTTTGCTTTCCTACAAAGAAAGCACATTGTCTACACCTTCTAACCCAAGCATGGCAATCCTTAAATAGGTTGGGCCAATAATATCCTACCCTCATGATCTTGGCCATTGTGGTTTTTGAAGAGAAATGGCTTCCTGCTATCCCATCATGTAACTTCTCAAGCAACACTCCAAACTGGTCATTATCAATGCATCTCAATAACACACCATTGATGTCCCTCCTAAAAAACACACCATCCATAAGATAAAAGGGAATAAATTACAATCTAAAATACCTCCTTTGTGATCTACTCATATTATTAGTATACTCATCATTTTGGAGAAATTTGATCACATCTTGTGTCCAACTTTGTGGAGGCAATGAGCCAGCTGGTGGGGACAATCATGGTTGACTAGAGCCTCTAATTTTGACTCATGAAGGTCTAAAGCTATATGTTCAAAAAGTCCTTTACCCCTTACAAATTCTTTGATATCAACATCATACTCCATTACCTTATTCATCCACCCTACACTAAGATCTTTGCTCAAAAGAAACTATTTGGTGCTAAGGTGAGAGACCATAACATGAATCTTATTGTTTTAAACCATATGTCTAAACTTCTTTAGTCCTCTTAAAACAACAAGGACCTTATTCTCCACAAAGGTGTACTTAAATTCATAATCTTCTAAACTTTGACTAAATAATACAATTGGCTACTCCACACCCTCATCATTCTTTTGCATCAGCATGGCTAAGTAGTATCAAGGTTAGCAAATGAATACAACATGAAGTATTTAGTAAAATCAGGATTCACAAGAGTAGGAGCTTTTGTAATTGCTTTCTTTATGGCTTCAAAACTGCTCTTACCCTTTTTGGTTTAAGAAAATACTTGGTTCTTCCCCAACATAGCTGTGATAGGTTTTACTAAAGATGCAAAACCAGGGATGAATCTCCTTACATAATTTATCTTGCCTAAGAAAATTTGAATACCTTTCTTATGCAATGGAAATGATAATCTTAGAATAGCCTTTATTCTCTTAGTGTCAATAGCCAATCCATCTTTGGAAATAATATGTCCTAAGAGCTTACCTTCATGAACATCAAAGATGTACTTCTTTGGGTTATGAGATATTCCATACTATCTGCATCTTTGGAACCTCCTTTGATAGATTCCTTAAAGAAATCTCAGCACCTCATCTTTTTGTAAGAATCATGCAATTGACTAAAATCTGTTTGAATATCCATCTAAAAGAGAGAAATGTTGAGACCCTGAAACCATTTGAAAAATATTCTCCATTAAGGGTAGAGGATAGTGATCTTTGAGTGACACTCTATTAAAATATCTAAATTCTACACAAAGTCTTATCTCCCCATTCTTATTTCTAACATACATAAGGACACTTCATTATCAGGTACATAAGGTTTGATAATGAGGTTCCCTTAATATTAGAATGTTTTCCCTCCTCTTGATTTATGGTAGTTGGAGTGTCAAATTGAGCTCTTCAAATAATTATATGGTAGCTAGTTATTAGCATGACTATTTTACCTCCTTTGATTCCTTAAAGAAATCTCAGCGTCATTTTGTAAGAATCATGCAAGACTGATTGTATATTGAATGCATTGAATTCTTCAGTAAAATCCCATACCCTATGCCTGTATGACCTAAAACAAAGGGTTATTTTTTAGTAATCACATTCCTCACCTAATACACAACCAATTCATTGTCTCCATACACTTGTAAGTTCTTGATTCCTTTTCTCCTTGCCCATTAAAAGCCATGAATCAAACCTTCATACTCAGCCACATTACAAGTACAACTATAATGAAATATATATGAAGCATAATACTATTGTTTGGATGGAGAGACCAACATAACACCATCCCCTAAACAAACTTTACTTCTTGAACCATAAAAAAATATCTTCCACAGCTCATCATTTTCCCCCTCTACCTTGGCAAGTAGAGGTGTTGGTACTCCTTCTTCATGTATAAAATATACTCCTAGATTAGTTTCCTCCATGAGATCATAAGGATCTTGATCACAATTATTAGTACCATATTCATCAAGAAACAAATCTGCAATGCCCTCAAGCTTGGAGGAAATTCCATCATCTAGAATAGAATCCTTTTTTTCATGAACAACACAATTCAAATTACAACTTGTCTCAATGTAAGGATCAATGAGAAACCTTACAAGAGGTTGTGTCTTAATTGGCCTCGTATCTTATTATAAAATACAATAAATACTAGCCAACTAAGAGATAGCCACCTATCTTGGTTGTGAAGTCCCTTGATAGGCATATTGCAAAGTGGGTTGGGAGATAAACCACAACTATGTCTTACAAGATAGGAAAACTAGGACAACCATGAAAGAAAACCTTCAAGCCTTTTATCAGTCCTACTATCTTGGTAGGTGTACCATATAATTTAAGGACCCCTTTGTTATGTGGCCCATATTTTAGGCCCAAGTTGTCAACTATAACTTTGGGCATGATAGAAGTAGAAGATCCATTATTGACTATGCAATTGTGTACCAATTGTCACCTATAATGAGGGTGAGGTAAAATGGTGGAGGTTTCTCAGCCCTAATCGATGGTTCAATAATGGCACTAGGAGCATTTATAAGAGCAACATGGCCATGAATTTTATTTGAGGGTCAAATACTAGCAAGGATAGAAGATAACTACTTTTGTAGGAGTTATTTTTTACCAAGCATATGAAGGACATCCCAAAGAGAAATAGATGTTTTAGTGTTTTTCAAAGAATCTAAAATGTTTAAAGAAGTCATACCTACTTTATCTCGGGTTCTTTTAGGTAGAGAATTACTTGGAACTTAAGGAATAGGAGCATACCTTACTATATTTTGGCTTACAAGAGATGTAGAAGTTTTTGGAACTATCACACTTGCAATTGTGTCTTGTTGCCTTGTAGGAGGATTGAATGAGCTTATGGGCATGTTGTTGCCACCTCCTAGAGCCTTCCTCTTATCCCTTGAATTATTTGTAGTAGAGGCTCCTTGATTTAGCAAAAAAGTGTCTTTAACTAGAAAATTGGTGAAGATCTCTCCTTGAGGTTGCCAATCCTCATTAACTTACATCATCACCTCATCTTCATTTGATATGAGGGGAGTAACTACCCCTTGAGCCACTAGATATTGCTCTCCATTCTCATTATCATCCCTAAATTGGTCTTGCTGCCAACCTTCTCCTTGCACCGAATTGCTATGAACTGGTACCATCTCCGTTGCATTGATGGTAGAGTTAGGATTGTATGCAGTAGCAGGCCTATTGGGATTAGGCTACCATTAGACTCTTTTTATTCCATATTATTGACCATACTATTTTTGATAGGGGTAAGGATTCTAGTAGGCACCTTGTTGCATATTATCTTGTCTATTTTGAGCCTCTAAGGCTAGAAACTTTGCTTTCCAATCAATATTATTTTTTGTTTGCTTAAGAGCAACCTTAGTTCTGATATTGGCATTAGAAACTTGGGATACATCTAGAGTACTAGCAGAAGTATGAGATAAAGGAGGCATAGACACCTTAGGTGGCAATCTTCCATCTTGGATGAGATTATTTTTAGCTTTGAAAGCCAGTTCATATACCTCAGGGAGGGTAGAATCTCCCATAGATTGAAGCATGACAACAATTTCAGTCCCAATGGCTTTTAAGTAAGTAGGGAACACAAAACTAGTAGGTGGTCTCATGGGAGGATGCAATATATGCTAAGTCTTTTGAAACCTTTCATTGAAGTCATGCATTATTTCTTTGGGCCCCCTTTTTATCACATTGAGTTGATGTATGAGAGAAGCATGGTCACTTTCATTTTCAAATATGGAAGTTAACAACACTCCAAACTCATCCCATGTTGTGATGCATCCACCTTCTAGAGTCCTATACCAATCAAGAGCTTTACCTTTAAAGGATATGGCAAGGAGTTTAAGGGCAATGTTCTCTCAAACATATTGTGGAAACTAAAAAAGTTAGAAACATCTCTAATGTGCTCACTAGGTGTGATATGACTCTCACCATTGAATGTGGACACACCTTTTGTGGCATTAGGAGGAATGACATCATATGTATGAAGTTAAATTGGATTATCAATATTGAAGACAGAGAAAGCATGAGGTTTAGCGATGTCTTCTTCTTCAAGATGTTCAACTTCTTTAGCCTCTTCAACCTCTTCCTCCCTAACAAAACCTACTTGTTATTCAAGGGTAGATTAGGATGTGGATACTGAATTTCAAGAGCGATTTTAGGTTGAATGGGTGGGTTAACATGATTAAATGTTCTAGCAGAGGGTGATCTAGTGAGGACCATGAATTATGGGGGAAATTTATAACAAAATTATGGTATGAAACTAGATTTACTTTGAAGGATTCACCAAATGTTGAGTAGCACACCAATTTGCAATTGGTGTTTGTCAAGACCAACATTCACCTTGATAGGTTATCTTGAAGATAATGGGTCCCATTGGGCATGCTAGAACCGTTGTCACCAAAATTAACACCCTAGAAGAAGTTATTTAAGCTTATTACAGATTTGGATAACATGGGAACATTTTAAGGTATGTGGGTGTACCTATATTGGAAATGAGTCTCTAGATTTGAGGGCTAGCTCCCTAAATATATAGTGCAATGCTTATCACTTAAACTACTACTTATGGGGAAAAGAGTTAGAGAATGCAAAAATTGAACCTACTATAAAGGAGGTGATGCACCAAAAATGTATTCCATGTGACCATCATATTTCTACCATGATGAAACAAGGCATACAAATAAGTTTTTAAGTCTTAATGGGTTCTAATATGAGCATTTCAATATAGAGGTGAGACGTGAGTAACAACACAAGGTAAATAAATAAGAGGGTAGATTGCACACTCCAAGGAAAATTGTACACTTGAAAAATATTTACACCCTAGACTACACTCTATATGACCTATTAGACTAGGAACTCTAGCTCAAATATGAAACGATAAGGGAAGGAAGGATATATAATTATCACTTCTCATCCCCATACATCACTTATGGACGTAAAAAATTGTTCAAAACTCATAAAATAGATTTGCATTAATGTTCAAAGGTAAAATATGACATTAGTCTAGCAAGGCTTTGCCATACATGGTGTGATATATCTACAAAGGCCAAAATGGTAGTTACTTATAGAATTTGAGAGAGAAAATTGGGAAAAGGGAAGTCCCTAGGGGAATCAAATGATCTCAACCTCATTTGAATCATAGTTACAATTGCCTCAACTAGTATACTTATTTGGAACTTCTTGATTGATCTGGGTCATCTCAAGTAGTTGAAATAGTTCATTATTCCTTTACTCATGCTCCATACAGTTGCAATGATGGGATCAAGTGGTTTTGAGCTAAGCTCTGATATCAATGTAGTTAGAACAATTAGATCTATCTATTATAAATGTGTCATGGTGCTAACTACTCCAAACAGGTTTGTCATGGCATGCATAATGGAGAGAAAGGGTCCCTTTCATGCACTTGGTCCTAACAATGAAGTCATTAGAGCCTACATGTATGCCTTTATGGTGTCTTTTGGTATGCTAGCTCTTGTTCCAACTAGATCATGCTCAAACTTGTCCCCATGCTCATAGGTCCATTATAGACAAAAAACCAATCTCAAACTATTTATTTTCCTATAGTCATTATATTATGACACTTTGATCAATGCCTATTTTCTATTAAGTCCACATAGATCCATTATGTCATTGTCAAAACCAAGAATTTATAGATGCATAGACCCTTATTTTAATAATGATGAACACAATCACCAGATAATGTTGCAACCTTTAAAAGGTAGACCCTATATGTAATAAATCTATGAACCAAAGGTTTGTATTGGTCTTTAATGGCATCCCTATATGTTCTTAATCACCTGACTGCATTATTGTGTTCTTTTCATGGGATTGGAGTGAGCTTCAATGGTAGATTGATGACCCTACAATACCCATTTGCCTCCATTGAAAATGGTTTCTCAACTTCCATCAAAAGTCCTAGGCTCACTTTATTTTAATTGGCTATCGATATCCAACTCAACCTATTGACATATCGACCCATCTTGCACCATTGATCTTGCTCAGTATGAATGACCATGAGTCATTGATATTACCCTTGACTTATCAACTCTGTCCAAGCTTATGCCATATGGTAGCCACATATTTGATTTTAGGATCCTATATCAGTCTACTAGCCTAACATGCTTACACCATGTGTCAACCTCTCAAGCTCCTTGACTATTTGATTTATCTCCAACCATTGGATCAAGATGTATGATCTAAAGCAGACTGTTAGATATATTGGGACCCACTATTTAAAAACCAATGGATATTTCATGAGCTTAAAATTGAAATTTGTGTGACCATCATTGACATTTACATGACCATCAAATTTAAGCTCAAAAAGACTTGTTTTGCTTGAGTTCAAACTTGATGTTAGCGCAAACATCTTATGTTTTAGTTCCATGTTTAGAAGCTTATAACTTGAGCCAGAAAGCTCGTGTGGACTTGAAACTTTCCAAGCATGTTTTTAGCATGAAAAACTACCTAGTAAAACAATCCTTTAACTCATAGGTGCTTCATGAGTGAAGATTAAAATTGTAAAAATGAGTTGGTTCATTTGTTTCTAAATGAAATCCTAGATGGTCTGGCCCCTTAGACTTGGCAAGCTAAACTTTGAAGGCTTAGATCTTGAGAGAGAAGACTCATCAAGATATGAAACTTGAAGATCATGATCTTATCACTAAGGACATGGGTTACACATGGTCCAATGGTCATGTGAGGCTTTCTAAACATATTTTAAAATTGCATAATCAAGCTTCTCTATTCTAGTTTCCATATGACAACCTGATGATGGTCTATCTTCATAAAGCTTGTTCTCGAGCTACTGCTTGATCTTTGAAAGCTCAAATGAATTCCTTGAGGCATAAGCAAACATGTCCCATGCTCTAACTGCATTGATCACCATGAATACCTGCCACTTACATAAATGACTCCAAAATGACCCCTAAGACACCAAAAAAACACAAGCACTAAATTAGACCATGACCAAGACTAGAATGGCATATGAAATCACATTAATTGAACTAAAATCATGCCCTATGTAATTATAAAAAGCCCCTATACAAGATTCTGACTATAGGGGGTTGACCCATTTTAGCCTGAGGTAAAAATGGTCAATAGGTACCTTTGATGCAATACTAGTTTATGGTTTATTTATCACGTCAAAAAGGGAATCATATTTTCGATATCATATAATAACTAGACATAGAACATATAATTTTAAGGTATTATAGGACAAAAATAAAATTTTAAAGTACAAGGCATGATTATGGTAACATAGTTATAGACCAACTATATTATGAAAAAGGCTAATACACATCCAAGATATATTAATATACTTGTTCTTCCCCATTATAGGAATTTTGCACCTATTGCCAAAACCTCCTCTAAAGATGTTGTAGATGATACTTAAGTGTAAACTCATATCTCTCCATATACTATGTGAGGTTTATATGACAAAGGTAAAAACTAAGGGGTTTGATATCAATGTGTTTAACCTCTTTTGGAAATTAAGGGTTAGGAGGAATAAAATATTCAAGAGTGAAGTAAACTATTCCTTAAAGTAGGCCAATTAAATAATTCAGTTTATGATATTTAATTTCAGTGTTGAATTATGAAAAATAATAAATATATAACATACAATGCCACACAATATTTTTAACTGTGTAGTAACAAAGAAGAAATAATATTTAGCTTATGCAGTGATGCACAAATAGATTTAAGATGAATAAAAATATTAAATTTGGTTATTTGATGTTCAGCAAATAGTTTTCAAATTATGGAAATATTAAATTTGGCTACCTAGACACTTATGTTGACTTGTGGACACTTGCGTCGATGCTACTATTTTAATCTTGATGTAATTATCATGTACAAAATGTTCAATGTATCAATATGCGATCACTTGGGTATTTTTGGATTTTCTATTTCCTTTCATTTTATGTATCTAGATCTCATGCATAGGATCTATATCACTATTTATAGCTCAAACCCTATCTCTCCACCTTAGGTTAGGTTATCTTGCCAAAAAATGGGCTAGCAGGCTCACAGTGTCAAGTTGACCTCAAAGACCCCTTTGCCAATGAACAATGCTTACATAACCAATACTCCAAGGAGGGATTCAAACTTATGTAGTTTTCCTCTATGTGTGGGAATGCATGTGATAAAGGGTGAAATATACTATATGAAAATGGATGCAATGATCTAGCTTGTAACTTGAAAAATATGGATCATGGCTACTCTTTGAGTGATTCAGACCTATATTTTGATTGTTATTATAATTGATATGCAAATAGGGATGAATAGAGAAAAATAAATTAGTCATGCACTTTGAAATTCAGTAGTGTGTATAAGCTTAAGAGGTGATTTCTTGATATTTTTAGATGAATACTGAGTAATATTTGACTTATATTTATACTACCTCTTTTGAAATGATCCTCATGGAAGGTTAATGACATTCTTAGGCCAACATGTACACATTGAAATATTTGCAAATTTGAGTGTTTGTAGGGTAAGGACACTTGTGTTGGAGTAGGGGCAATAATATCAATGCTACTATCTTGTCCTAAACGTAATTGTCCAAGATGGAGGAAAGTCATTAAGGTTATATATATATATATATATATATATATATATATATATATATATATATATATATATATAGTGTTTTATGGTTACATGTGATCTAGATAATCATAGTAATCAAAGTCGGACTAAGAAATAAGTAATTAGACTTTAAGTGTTTTATGGTTACATGTTATCTAGATAATCACAGTAATCAAGGTCGGACTAAGAAATAAGTAATTAGACTTAGTAAAGTGGTGAGTGCAAGCCTTTTGGCTACAAAAATGTCAAACTAAAGGGTATAGCCTTGAGATATATTGTCAATTGTACAAGACTAGTTTAACATATAAATCTAGATTTAATCATATACACAATGTGTATTATGATTGGCATAGATGTTCAGGATAATATACTAACAAATGCTTTAGTTTAATAAATAATATATAAGATTTGATCAACAACCATACTATTGAGATCAATCATATCAGTACATCAATTCATAGTTTGGGGGCACAACTTACTCTATCACATCCTTAGATATTTCTATAGTGTTCGTTGTTTGTTCTATAATGAATGAAGACACATCCTCCAAGCACATAATGAAATTAACAAGTTACTATGGCTTTGTAATTATAATGTGTTAGAAACCCGTGTCCTACCCTTCTCTTTACATTATTAGTGTATTAGTTGCTATGGATGCATATACTTTGTAAGTCATCCCTTGAACATACTTAAATTATCCCACATACATAAGAAGTAGCAGTTGTTAGAATAAATTTAGTATTTAAGTAAATGTTGAGGTTCAATGAAGGCATCCATGAATACTATTGTATTGAGCTTGCTCAAAGGAGGTTTCCCCCCTGAAGTGGCCTATAATCTAAAGGTTAATTTGGGTTATTTTTCAAAATTCATTTATTTTTTATAGTTCATAAATTTATGCAGAATGATCCTCACATTTTGGTATCAGAACACTTTCTCAGTTTGCAAGTAGATTTTGGAGATTTTTTTTCCATGACTTTCTAGGAGTTGCACCATTTATGAAAATATTTTTTCTTGCCTCTGTTATATATATATATATATATATATATATATATTGTAAGTTTAGAAAAGGGTAAATACCCCTCCACATAACTGTCAGAATTACTTGGGAATAAGCCTTAAAACCCATTATGAGAATTACCACAACAAACCCAAATTAGCTGGCCCATTGAGAGGACCTGCTAGTGAAAAGGGCAATGGCCCCATCTTGGTTGACTAGTTTCCACCTGTGAGGTAAACTAAGAGCTATCGCTTAGGGGTAAATTTGTGGCTAGAATTTTTCTATTGAGCGGTACTCTTTTAGACAACATTGATGCCTAGAGAGACTCTTTAAAACCCTTAGGTAGTCAAATAGACTTGGTATATATATCCAACATATATTTTTAAAATACCAATAGCAAAGTGATCATAGTTGAGAGCAGTTGGTAATCGTGCACTTGTAGATGGGCTTTTGGCAAGAGCAACAAAGCAATAATCAGTTTTTCATAAAGTAAAAAAAACTATTTTTCACCATATCTCTCCCTCTATAGTTTTGTTGACTCTTAAAATTTCCTAGAACACTTGAAATTCCATTTTCCACATTTTTTTCCTTGAGGGTCTATATCCAAATTCCACTTTTATTAGCTAAAAATCTCATTTATTTTTTATTTTTTTGAGTTTTGCCATAACTTCTTTAATTTTTTTCCTCTTTTTTGAAACTTTCCCACAATGATTCATTCCCTCTTATAATCCTCTATCCCTTTTGGACAAATCTTCTAGTTTTTTCAACGAATTTGAAATTTCCCTTGCCTTCGTCAATCCTAACTAGGAGTTACCAATAAACTAGTAAAAGTGCACTTACCTCTTCTGATTAAGGCAAAATTAAAAAATTTCCTTACTGACTGTGTCTTAGAACAATTTTTTCTATCCCTTGCCAAAAAAAACAAATAAAAGAAAACATTGGCTATGGTATCCACCTATGTAGACACAAAGATCATGGAGGAAGAAATAACAATATTAAAATCCAAGGTCACTGAGTTAATCGATATGATGCATGGACTAAATCAGTAGAATAGCCTTTTTCTCAACAAATTTTAGAATGAGTCTTCTTCAAATAATAATTTCTATTATCCCCACACATCACATGGGCCCAAACTAGACTTTCCACTATTTAATGGTATAAATCCTACAAGATGGATCTATCGAGCTGAGTAATTCTTCAACCTTCACAATACTTATTCTGTCAACAAAGTCCCAATTGATTCCTTCCACTTGGAATAAGAAGCACTCTAATGGTATGCTTGGTATCTTAAGTCTAATGATAAACTCAATTAGAAATCTTTTGTATCCTTACTTTTGGGTAGGTTTGGTGTCTTGACACTCGAGGACTTTATAGGATCTCTCACAAAACTCTATAAGATAGGGACCATTCATGACTATCATATTGAATTTGAGAAATTGGATAATCACATAGAAGGGTTATCATGACTTCTTCAAGAGTTGTTCTATTAGTGGCCTCAAAGAGCCAATTTTCTCAGAGGTGAAAATGTTTTGACCTAACAACATGATGGACACCTTGGGTCTAGATTAGTTAGAAGAAGATAAACTCTTAGCACATCATCAACCTCCCACTTTCCCACATGAAAAAAACATAGTGAACAACCAACCACAACCACACTAGTCAAGTGCCTTACTGAGGTAGAGATGTGGGATCATAAAGAGAAAGGATAATGTTATGATTGTGATGAAAAATGGGTTAAGGGTTAGAGATGCATCACACATAATATTTACTTACTAGATGTGGAATCATTGCCAGAGGAGGACAACAAGCCTGATATCCAAGAATTCCAAGATGTTCAAGAAGAACAAATCCCCTTATATGACTCAATGGCTTAGGAGACTCAACCCAAGATATTTCTACATGCACTAATTGGTGTTACCACCCCTCAAACCATGAAGGTCAAAGGATTATTTAAAAATATCCCTCTCATAATCCTCATTGACTATGGCTGTTAGGAATTAAAAACTTTAAACCAAATTTAATATGACCATAAATTAGATCTAAATTATGCACTAACATGCATCAAGGAAACAATTCCTCAAATCATAGTTAATATGAAATCATAAATAGAGAAAACCAAATATCAATCACACATAACACAGATCTACTATGGTTCACCTATTGTGGGCTACATCCACCAAGAAAGTCTTCAAATAAAACTATAATAAAAAACAAGATTATAATGAACTCTCACAAAGATAGAATATCTCATATAGAAAATGTTGCACAAAAGCAATGTTGCACTTTCACGTGCACATGCACTTTACTCTATCTCACAAGCTACTATACCACACCCTACAATAAACACCTTCACTTTACAAAAATATCTACACTTTGACTCTAATCCTCAAAGCCACACCCTACAAATAAACCATCAACCTCTATAGGTCACATCACACCTTTATCTATAACAAACCAAGGGAAAAACCACCAAATGAGGAGAAACTTGTCTTGCTTATCCAAGATAAGCATTATCCAATAAAAGACACCTCAATTCTACCTAAGCAAGCTTATCTAAAAGATCCATCAATAAGGAACATGCCAAGTCTATCTCTCCTCCTTCAAAGGACACATTTTCTAAGGACATGTGATCAAAACCAACTCTTTGAAACAAGGAAGGCATTCATTTTTCCAATAAACAACTAACTCTCTAAGATCAAGGAATTCAACATGGAAAATAAGCATCTAACAACTAACTCCACAAAATATGGAAACATAGAAATTAAAAATACAAAGAATATTCCACTCACATGTGGAGCAAGGTTCCATAAAAGGTGGAGCATGGAAAAATGTGCTCCCCACATTTGTGGAGCTCTCTAGGCCCCTAAAATATATCCTTATGGTTATGTGATAGCCCCAAAGGGCTCCACACTCAAAATCTCACTTGGAGACTGTTTTTCCTAAATAGTATCTATCACTACTCTATGACCACTAAGGCTAACCAAATCTGAACATAGTCTCAACTTATCCAATGTAACCACCTTGGTTGTCATATCTGTAGGATTCTATCTAGTATGAATCTTCTCCAGCTTCACAAAGTTCTCCTCCAAAGCTATCTTGATGAAGTGATAACGTAACTGAATGTGTTTCATCCTCAAGTGGAAAGTAGAGTTCTTTTCCAAATGAATATCACTCTAACTATCACTATGTAGTCTCTCAAATTCCTGCTCATGCCCCAAATCTTGAAATAACTCCTGTAATGAAATCATCTCTTTGTTAGCCTTTGTGGTAACAACATACCCTACCTTCATGGTTGATAAAGCCACAACCTTTTATATCCTAGAAATTTAACTAACCATTGTATCTCTAATAGTAAAAATATAACTTGTCGTACTCCTACTATCAATATCCCCTGCCATATTCGAGTCTACATAACCATGCAAAGTGGTAACTAATCCACCATAACATAATGCAAAATCCATGGTTCCTCTCAAATATCGAAGAATCCATTTCATTGCTTGCCAATGCTCATAACTAGGATCACTCATATACCTGCTCACAACTCCCACTGCTTGGGCAATATCTAGCCTAATACAAACCATGGCATACATCAAGTTACAAACTGTCAATGAGTAAGGTACCTTGGACATCTTAAGCTTTTTAGATTCCATCTTGGCCACTGCTCCTTTGATAATCTAATGTGGCTTTCCAAAGGAGTACCAACAAATTTAGCATCCAACATGTTAAAACTTTAAAAAACTTTCTTCACATACTTTGATTGGGATAAAATCAATTTCTTCTCCTTCTTATCATGAATAATCTTCATACCAAGGATTTGCCTTGCATCACCCAAATATTTCATAGTAAAGGAGTCACTAAGTTGTTTCTTGAGCATATGAATATGTTGTATGTTCTTTCCTACAACTAACATGTCATCCACATACAAACATAATATAATAAAGGAAACATCATCAAAATGTTTGATGTACACTTAATGGTCATAATTACACCTTTGATATTTTTGTTCCAACATAAAATAATCAAATTTCTTATACAATTATTGTGGAGCTTGTTTCATGCCATACAAGCTCTTCTTTAGTCTACACACATAGTTCTCATTCCCTTTGACCTCATATCCATGTGGTTGCTTCAAATACAACTCTTCATCCAAATCACCATGAAGAAAAGTAGTTTTCACATCTAACTATTCTAAGTGTAAATCCTCAAATGCAACTAAACCAAGAATAGTCCAAATAGAAATCATATGTATAATAGAAGAGAAAATCTCATCAAAATCAATAAATAATTTTGTGTAAACCCCTTGACCACCATTCTGGACTTATACTTTTTTCTTCCTTCCTTTTTCTCCCTTCATCCTCTTCTTTTATTTTGAAGATCCACTTGTTTGGAAATGCACTTTTGCCCTTGGGTAGCCTTACCAAATACCACATTTGGTTCTCCATGAGAGATCTATGCTCCTCATCCATGGTTTGCTCCCACTTCATCTTGTCATCTACCTGCATTGCTTTTTCATAACACTCTAGTTCTCCATTATCAGTGAGTAATAAATAATTAAAGAAGGAGAAAAATGTTCAGGTGCTCTTCTTACCCTAGAATATCTTCTTACCATAGAAGTTTGGGGTCCTTGTGTAGAATGTTCCTGAACTAAATCATTGGAAACTTTGCCATCCACAATGTCATCCAATACTATGTGCTCTTTATATTCCTATTCCTATTCTTACAACTGATTCTTATACATGATTTTTCATTAAAGACTACATTTCTAGATTGAAATATTTTCTTATCTTTAATGCTCCATAAACAAAAACCAAAGTCATCCTCACCATAACCACCAAAAAATGTGCATTTATCTGATTTAGCCTCTAACTTGGTCCTATCTTCTTTCTTAATCAAATAAAAAGCCTCACATCCAAAGACTCTAAGAAAAGAATAATCAACATTCTTAACAGACCAAGTTTGTTTAGGAATGTCTCAATCCAAAGGCATAGAAGGTCCTCTGTTAATCAGATTATTATTGTGCTAACTGCTTATGTCTAAAACTGTAAAGGCAACCCTGCATGTACCCTCATGTTCATAACACATTCCATTATTATTTTATTCATCCTTTCAGATACCCCATTCTGTTATGGAGTTCTTGGAACCATCCTTTACTTACAGATTTCATTGTTAGAACAATAATCAAAGAAAATATTACTACAATACTCACCTCTATTATCTGATTTGAGACATTTCAACTTGAGACCTATTTCATTCTTAACCAAGGCTTTACACTTCTTAAAAGTGTTAAATACATCAAATTTATTTTTAATGAAATAAACTTAAATTTTCTTAGTTTCATCATCAATAAAAGTAACATAATAATTGGATCTACCAATAGAAGATACCTGAGCTGATTTCCATACATCTGAATGTACCAACTTTGACTTGTACTCTTTCTTTGTAGGTCTAACCTTCAGGAACTTAACTCGCTTCTATTTCTTGTACACATAATTCTCATAGAAGTCAAGATCTATGTCATTTAATCCAGGCAACTTGTCTTTTAAGATCTCTATGCCCTTATGGCTTATATGACCGAGCCTATAGTGCCACATAGTTGCATCTCCATCTGCAACAACTAAATCAAGATAATCAACACTACTAGTCAAATATAAAGTACCAACTTTCTTACCTCTCAAAATCATAAGAGCACCTTTGGTAACTTTCCAAAAACTTGTAGTAAACATTATCGAACATCCCTCACTACCCAATTACCCCACTGAAACCAAATTTTGTGTCAATATAGGCACGTGTCTGACATCCTTAAGTAGCTATGTGTTCCCATTATACATTTTAACCTCAACACAACCTTTCCCTACTATCTCACATGGTTCATCATCACCAAGATAAACATGTCCTAAATTTTCTTGAACATAATCAAGAAAATAATACCTATGTGGGGTGGCATGAAAAGAAGCCCTTGAATCCAATACCCAAAACTCAAAAAAATTATCCATAGAAAGAATTAAGACATCTTGACATGATTTATCTGATGTCACATTTACCTCATTTTTTCTTCCTTGTTGGCATTCTTATCTTAAAGTGACCAACAATCCTTCTTTAAGTGTCCATTCTTCCCACAATGCCATCATATCATCTTGGATCTAGATCTCAACTTAGATCTACACTTTGACTTTCCATGATTACCTTTGCTCTTGTCCTTTTACCTCCCTCTAGTATCAATAAACAAAGCATTACCTAAAGATGATTCACCAGTCTTTTTTTCTTCAAATTTACTCACTAAGAATCACACCTATAACATTTTTAAAATTTAAGCTTCACTTGACAGGGACTGCATTACTCATAGCCATAACCAAACTATCCCAACTATCAGGCAAAGAACACAAAATAAATAAAGCCCTAACTTCATTGTTAAACTTAATTCCAACAAAAGTGAGCATACATACAACCATATTAAAACCATTTAGATGACTAGCAATTAAATCATTCAAAGATATTTTCATGTTAAACAATCTTTTCATAAGAAATTTTTTATTAGAAGCAGAAGGTTTCTCATATAACTTTTCAAGTTTATCCATGAGATATTTTGTGGTTTTCTTATCATAAATGTTAAATGCAACAAAATATGCAAGGCATAACCATATGACTCCCAATGCCTTACTATCAAACAATGACCAATCCACATCACTCATACTTATAGGTTGTCCTACTTTCCCCTCCAAGGGGAGATGAAGCTCCTTCTGATACAAGTAATCTTCCATCTGAATTTTTCACAAACTAAAATTCTTACCATCAAACTTCTCCACTATGAATCTAATCTATTCTCCCATAGCTCCCACTCAAGCTAATATCCTTTCCTGTGATTTACCACTTCAATAAAATACAACCAATGGCTCTGATACTAGTTTTTAGGAATTAAAATTTTAAACTAGAATTTAATATGACCATAAATCAGATATAAATTATGCACTAACATGTATCACAAAAACAATTCCTCAAATCATAGTTAATATGAAATAATAAATGGAGAGAACAAAATAGCAATAACACATAACGCAGATCTACCATGGTTCACCTAATGTGGGCTACATCCACCAAAAAAGTCCTCAGATAAAACTGTAATAAAAATAAGATTACAATGAATTATCACAAAGATAAAATATCTCCTATAAAAAATGTTGCACAAAAGCAATGCTGCACTTTCACCTGCACCTGCACTTTACTGTATCTCACAAGTTGTTATACCACACCCTACAATAAACACCTACACTTTGCAAAAACATTTGCACTTTGACTCTGATCCTCAAAGCCACACCCTGAAAATAAACCATCAACCTCTAAAGGTCACATCACACTTATATATATAACAAACTAAGAGAAAATCCACTAAATGAGGAGAAACTTGCCATGCTTATCCAAGATAAGCATCAGCCACTAAAAGACACCTCAGGTCCACCTAAACAAGCTTATCCAAAAGCTCCATCAAGAAGGAACACACCAATTCTATCTCTCCTCCTTCAAAGGACACATTTTCCAAGGACATGTGATCACAACCAACTCCTTGAAACAAATAAGGCATTTCCTTTTCCAATAAACAACTAACTCCCTAAGATCAAGGAAGTCAACATGAAAAATAGGCATCTAACAACTAACACCACAAAATATGGAAACATAGAAATTAAAAATACAACTAATATTCCACTCACATGTGGACAAAGGTTCCATAAAAGGTGGAATAGGGAAAACTGTGCTCCCCACATTTGTGGAGCTCTCTAGGCTTCAAAAATATATACCTATGGTCATGTGATAGCCCCAAAAGGCTCCACACTCAACATTGGCAACCCTCATAATTTCATTGATCCCCACATTGCTAAGTAGGTAGACTACTTTGTGCACCCTTGTTTTAGCTTTTAAGTCATGATTAATAATGAAGAAAGATTGTCATGTAAAGGAAAGTATCAGAATGTGTGTATCATAATAGGTAATTACACTCTTTGCTTAGATATGTTTGCCCCACCCTTAGGAGGATGTGATGTGGTCTTAGGTGTGTAATGGCTCCACACATTGGGACCTATTATATGGGGATTCTCTGAGCTTTAGATGTGATTCAAGATTGTGGACAGTAGCACACCTTAAAAGGGTCATTGCCCATATCTACTCACATCATCAATTTTCATTGCATGGAAATTTTTTTGAAGAAAGTCTCACATGGAGTCATTGCCCAACTGCACTCCATCCAACTCCAGCTCCCCACTGTTACTAATTACCCTGTTGATTTACAAGTCATATTTGACAAGCATGCAACTATTTGTATAGAGCCTGTTGGTTTTACCCCTTCACGCTCTAAATATCATCACATTCTGCTCCTTTTAGGAAGCATCCCACACAACATCTGACCATACTTCTATCTCCATTTGTAAAATATTGAGATTGAGCAACTAGTACAAGAACTCTTTAAGTCTAGAGTTATTCACCCCAACACCAGCCCATACTCCTCCCCAATACTTTTTGTCTATAAAAAGGATGGGCCATGGTGCCTCTACATTGACTGTCATTCCTTAACCACCTCACTATCAAAGATAAATTCCCAATTTTCGTCATCGATGAGCTTCTTGATGAGCTCCACGAGATAATTTTTTTCTCCAAATTGGATCTTCATTTAGGATATCATTAGATCCACGTGCATGCTGATGACGTTTCAAAGAAAACCTTCTGCACTCATGATGGTCACTATGAATTCTTGATCATTCCATTTGGAATTACAAATGCCCCTTCAACATTTTAGGCACTAATGAATAAAATATTTTGGCCTTTCCTCTGTCAATTTACTTTGATTTTTTTTATGATATTTTGATCTATAGCCGCACATGGGTTGAGCATCTCCAACATATTGGCAAGGCATTAAAACTTCTAGTTGATAATTAATTATGTGCCAAGCAGTCCAAGTGTTTCTTTGATCAATAGGCAGTTGAATATCTAGGTCACATTATTTTAACTAATGGGGTCCATGTGGATCTAAAAATAATCAGTGTCATGCAGCATTGACCTCGGCCAACAACCCTCAAGAGCCTTTGTGGATTCATAGGCCTTACATGATATTACCACAAGTTCATCAAGGATTATGGAAAGATTGTGGCTCCCTTAAATTCCTTATTGAAGAATGAAACATTCACATGGGATGTTGTAACTAACAAGGCATTTGTGGCACTCAAACAGGGTATGTGTAGCGCACCAATTTTGTCGATGTTGGACTTCACCAAAACTTTCACCATCAAAAGTGATGCTTGTGGAAATGGCTTAGGTGTTATTATTCTCTAAGATGGTCATCCCATTGCTTTCATTAGCAAATCCCTTCCTGGATGAAATTTTTCTTTGTCTACATACAAAAAGGAAATGATGGTAATTATGAATGTAGTACAAAAATGGCAGCCATACTTGGGAATCATTTTTGAATCAAAAATAATCACCAAAGTTTGAAATATTTCTTGGAACAACTGGTCTCATCACTATCACAACAAAAATGGGTCAACAAACTCATGGAATATGATTATGAGATCACTTATAAGAAGGGTAAAGACAATGGCATGGCGGATGCTCTCTCATGCACATTTGAGGGCTAGACTTTCCTTTCTACCATCTCCATGCCCATTCTAAATTGGTTGGAATCTGTACACCAAGGGTATGCAAATGATCCCTCATTACACCGTCTCATTCAATAATTGGCCACTAACCCCTATGGAGTACCACATTATTCATGGGATGGTGCTTCTTTGTGATATAAGGGTTATCTGGTGCTTTCCCATAGCACAGACCTTCATCAAGTCATATTCTATGAAATCCATGTTTCTCCATCAATAGGACACTAAGTATTTCTCAAAATATATGAGTGGGCATGTTGAAACTTCTTTTGGAAGGGAATGAAAGGGGAAATTAATAGATGGTGACTGAATGTGATATATGCCAATGTAACAAAGGTGAAACAACAATGATTCCTAGTTTGATCGAGCCCTTTCCCATTCCTACTTAGATCTGGATAGATATTTTTATGGATTTCATTGCGGGGTTCCCTAAATCTAAAAAAAAATAGTGATCTTGGTCATGGTAGACCACCTTTCCAAATATAGTCATTTTTGTGCCCTAGACCATCCTTATACAACCTCCATAATCGCATAAGTTTTCTTGGATAAGATCTTTTATCTTCATGGAATCCCTTCTTCAATCATATTCGATCATGATGCAACTTTACATGCACACAACAAAAGATGAGCTCTAGAGATCACCCCCAAATAAATGGTCAGACAAAAATTGTCAATAAATGATTGAAGACATTCCTTTGTTGCTTTACTTCAGAAATATAACAACAATGGGTAAAGTGGATTCCCCTCGCATAATGGTGGTACAATACTTCCTACCACACTTCTACTAAAATGACTCCATATGAAGTGGTTTATGTTTAAGTGCCCCCAACACTTCTCCTATATACCCCTGGTAATTCATTAGTTCAAGTGGTCAACACTACTCTTTAACATTGAGATTAGGTTTTTAGTACCCTATGGGGCAGTCTCCATTTAACACAAAATTGAATGAAGCAACACAATGATCAACACTGCTCCAAGCACACCTTTCAACCCAATGACATGGTTTTTCTTCATCTGCAACCATACAAGCAATCATCCCTAAATAAAAGGGTGGCATAAGCTTGATCTGAAGTTTTATGGGCCATATTAGGTTCTATGGTAGATTGGGTTTGTTGCTTATAAATTGGAGCTTCCACCATCCTAAGTTCACCTAGTCTTTCATGTCTCTTGTTTGAATAAAGTTTTTGGAACCACCATCAGAGTGCAAACAATTTTACCAGAACTTGAAAATGATGTTAAGATCTTGGTGGGTAGATTCACTAAAAGTTTGGGCTTTTAGTGTAATGATTTTTTACATGTGGTATCAGAGTGCCCACCCATGTTCGAGTCTTGGGTCTTGAGTGGTAACGTTAGCATAATAGTGTTTTCCTCAGGCTTCTACATGTGCATGAGGGCGCATACCCATCTTGAAGATGAAATTATCAAAAGTGGGGTAGGGTGTTAAGATCCTGGTGGGTGGATTCACTAACAGTCTAGAATTTTGGTGTAATGGTTCATTAAAAATGAAGGATCCATACTTATTGAATCGTAAGTAGTCCTAGACAGGTGCACCCACCAACTTTGCTCCCGTTCAATCATAGAAGTCTTAATTCAGTGGCACAACATGCAATCAGAAGATCAAAATGGGAACCACTATTTCAAATTCAACATTGATTCCCACATTTGAAGCTTTGAGGACAAAGCTTTTTCTAAGAGGGAGGTTATATTAGGAACTCGTGTCCTACCCTTCTCTTTGCATATTAGTGTGTTAGTCTCTATGGACACATATGCTTTGTAAGTCATCCATTGAGCATATTTGAATTATCCCACATACATAGGAAGTAGTAATTATTAGAATAGATATAGTATTTAAGTAAATGTTGAGGCCTAATGAAGGCATCCATGAATATTATTATACTGAGCTTGCTCAAAGGAGGTTTCCCCCTTGAAGTGGCCTATGATCTAAAGGTTTTTTTAGGTTATTTTTTAAAGTTCATTTCATTGTTCATTTATTTTCCATAGTTCATAAATTTATGTAGAAGGATACTCACACAATGCTTATACATGAACATGTTGACTATGATAGCTATGATGGATTTTTTATAATGTGTGATCATTTCTTTGATTTAGACATCAATATAGATGTCAAGCCTTGTCTATGACATATGAGATGCACAATGATTAATCTAGGACCTACACATGGATATCTCATTGATAGGATAATTGGTTAGTAAGAATATGTTTCAAAATAAAAATAAAACAATTCAAAAAATCAACAAAATAATTAAAATATTAAAAAAAATTGAAACCTATGCATGACATGTTTTTCTAGTTACATACTTGATTTATGTTATTTATCATATATAGAGGGTAGATTACATATCCACTCTCTACACACATGCTTTTCACATTATACATGAGTGGGATGCAAAATATCCATGTTACATATTATACATGGACATTTAGATGTGGGACATTCCTTACACCCAGGGGCTACCTTTCTACATTGGAAACATCCCTACACTAGGGGCATTTTGGTATATTTTCCCAGATATATCTTTCTATGACCATTTCATTGATCATATTTAGTTACTTAGACTATTTATACATAACTTGATCTTGTGTATAATCTTTAGGGTACTATATTCAATGAACATTGCACTTTTTATATATATATGATGACATGGATTGATTGTGTAGACTAGTGTTGCTTGTTATATGTGTGTTTGACATTGATGAGTGTTACATAGTGTGATCATTGAATGTGTATTAAATTGTGTGGTGATTTTTGTGCATTAGATTATGTGTTTTATGTGTGATCATTGTGTGTTCAATGTGTGCTACATTATGGGATCATTGATAACTATTACATTGAGTGTTAGTATGGGTGTTTCTATGAGTCATGCATTGATTGTGTGTTGTCATGTCATATGTCAATTGTGTCAAAGATCCTCTAGTTCATCTCATGGCCATGTTGTGTATATGTTAAGTTAGAGTTGAGTAATGTCTTGAGTGCCCATGTGCATCATGATCATGAAATTGTGTGCATATGTGTGTGTACCTACATGGTTGTTGACTTTGTAGTGTTGTAACTTTTATCATGCATTCTTCTATTGTGTGTGATGCCATGATTTTTATCATGCATCTTTTATGTGGATTATTTTTTAGTGTTTATTACTACGATGATTATTATTCTATGTCTAGTTGTTATATATGTTTGACATGACACTTGTATGCCTTGGGTTACATGTTTCATATGTGCATAAGTGATAAAATATTTAAATGATGGCATAGCTTATCATGTTGTCACATATGTTTTACCTGCTTACATCATTCTATTTAGCATGATATGTATAACTCTCTACTTTTTAGATGAATGATTCACATGTTTCATCCCTCACCTTAAAAGGGGACATATTAGTGGGCTTGTGATAGAGATTCAAGTTGTGGCATAAAAGTTGTTTCAAATTTTGGGTCACATTATGCTATTTGGATGGGATATATTGGGATAGATTGAGAACTAAATTATGAAAAACTAATATTCAAATTATGATAAATTGACACATATGTGAGGCATATGTGGGGCATTTTACAAGATCACAAGGGATAGTTGACATATTATATGACATGATGAGACATGTTACATGGATTAAATTGAGTAGATTTATCAGGTTACATGGATTAGATTGATAAGGTCTATCAGATGGATCAAATTTTGGGCATGGATGTTTTTAATTCATGTACTTTTTATTTTTATGTTGGGGATTAATAATACTACATAAGCACTTTGGATCTAAAATCTGCCTATAGTGTTTGATTCAAAGTTTTAATTGGCATACAAACCTATTTCATGGTTCCACCTTTTACATACGAACTTGAGTTGAGGTTCCACCAAAAGTGTTATGATGGCATTTTACATCTCCTTGGGGCATAATCACCACTTGGCATTCAAAAAATGAATTCAAATGATTACATGGTTTGCATACCTGTAAGTGTATCCATTATTTTTTCAAATTAAAGTATTTCAATCATCTAAATTATTTTATATTTTTTTTTATCATGAGTAGACATTTATTTATACATGTTTCCTTAAAGGTTTTGCATGGAGTAAGTTGGATATTCGGAGCATACTTTCAACATCAAGTGTGATAATAAACATGTACCAATTATTTTTCTTTTATCCTTATAATCTAGAATTTTTAATACTAGACTAAAAGGGGGTATTTGCAGACACAAGAATTTCAAATAAGACACTTGAAAATATTTGTTTTCACTAATATTTGACATACATGACTTGTGCATACATATTTAACTGATATTTGACATACATGACTTGTAAGACACTTGATAATGAGGGAACATTACTATATAAAGGAAAGTGTCAGAATGTGCATATTATGATAGGTGATTACAATCTTCACTTAGATATGTTTTCCCTACTCTAAGGAGGATGTGATGTGGTCTTAGGGTCATATTGGCTTTATACATTGGGATCTATTCTATGGGAATTCTTTGAGTTTTGGATGTAGTTAGTGGCTAGCAACACACTTTAAAAGGGTTATTGCTCAAATTTGCTCACATCATCAGTTCCCATTGCATGGAAAATCTTGTAAAGAAAGGCTCACATGGAGTCATTTCCCAACTGTATTCCATCCAACTCTAGCTCCTTGCTGCTATTAACTACCCTGTTGATTTACAAGCCATCATCAATAAGCATGCAACCATGTTTATAGAAATAATGGGTTTATCCCCTTCACGTCCTTAAGATCATCGCATTCTGATCCTTATAGGAAGCATTCCACCCAACATCTGACCATACTGCTATCCCCATCTACAAAACATTGAGGTTGAGAAGCTAGTACAGGAACTCCTCAAGTCTGGAATTATTCACCCCAATACTAGCCCATACTCCTCCCTAATGATTCTTGTCCATAAAAAGTATGGGTCGTATCACCTCTTCATTGACTTTTGTGCCCTTAACCACCTCACTATCAAAGATAAATTCTCAATTATGGTCATTGATGATCTCCATGGGATAATTTTGTTTTTCAAATCGGATATTCATTCAGGCTATCATCAGATCCATGTGCATGCTGATGACATTCCAAAAATAGCCTTCTACACTCATGATGGTCAGTATAAATTCTTGATCATGCCATTTGGAATTAAAAATTCCCCTTCAACATTTTAGGCACTAATGATTAAAATCTTTCAGCCTTTCCTCTGTCAATTTACTTTGGTTTTCTTTGATGATATTTTGATCTACAATCACACATGGGTCAAGCATATTTAGCATATTGATAAGGCATTACAACTTTTAGTAGACAATCAATTATGTGCCAAGAAATCCAAGTGTTCCTTTGGTCAAGAGGTAGTTTAATATTTGAGGCACATTGTTTTAGTCGATGGGGTCCATATGGATCCAAAGAAAATCAATGTCATGTATCATTGGCCTAGGCCAACAACCCTCAATAGCCTTCATGGCTTCCTAGGCTGTACATAATACTACCATAAGTTCATCAAGGATTATAGAAATATCGTGACTCATTTGACTTCCTTATTGAATAAGGATGCATTCACATGGGATGCCGCCGCTGACTAGGCATTCATGGCACTTAAATAGGCTATATGTAGCACCCCAGTTTTGGCCATACCAAACTTCACTAAAACTTTCACCATGGAAAGTGATGACTATGGTAATGACCTAGGTGATTTTCTTCTCTAAGAGGGTCATCCCATTGCTTTCATTAATAAAGCCCTTTCTAGATGAAATTTAGTTTTGTCTACATACAAAAAGGAAATGGTGACAATTTTGCACATAATATAAAAATGGCAGCCATACTTGGGAATAATTTTTGCATCAAAACCGATCACAGAGTCTGAAATATTTCCTATAATAACGGGTCTAATCACTAGCACAATAGAAATGGGTCAGCAAACTCATGGGCTATGATTATGAGATCACTTACAAGAAGGCTAAAGACAATGACGTGGAGGATCTTCTCACAAACACATTCGAGGACTAGACTTGTCTTTTTACCATCTCCATGCCCATTCTGAATTGGTTGGAATCTGTACACCAATGGTATGTAAATGATCCCTCCTTACACCACCTCATTTAACAATTAGCCACTAACCCATCTGTAGTACCACATTATTTATGGGATGGTGTTTCTCTATCATACAAGGGTCACCTGGTGCTTCCCCATAGCACACACCTTCATCAAACCATATTCTATGAAATTTGTGCTTCTCCATTAGCAAGGCACTCAGGATATGTCAAAACATATGAGTGGGATGTCGAAACTTCTTTCGGATGGGGATGAAAAGAGAAATTAAATATATGGTGGCCAAATGTGATACTTGACAATGCAACAAAGGTGAAACAACAGTGATTATTGGTTTAATTAAGCCCTTGCCCATTACTACCAGGATATAGACAGATAATTCCATGGATTTCATTGAGGGGTTCCCTAAATCTAGAGGAAAAATAGTGATCTTGGTCATGGTAGACTGCCTCTCCAAATATAGTCATTTTTGTGCCCTCAACCGTCCCTATATAGTGTCCAGGGTCGCATAAGTTTTCTTAGATCAAATATTCTATCTTCATGGCATCCCTTCTTCAATTGTCTCCAATTGTGATGCAACTTTCACCAACCATTTTTGAATAGAGCTATTTTATCGTACAGACACACAACTAAAGATGAGCTCTGGGTATTACCCCCAAATAGATGGCTAGATATATATATTACCAACAAATGCTTGGAAATATTTCTTTGTTGTTTTGCTTTGGATAAAAACAATAGTGAGTAAAGTGGCTTCCCCTCACAAAATGGAGGTACTATACCTTCTACCACACTTCTACTAAAATGACTCCATATGAAGTAGTTTATGATTAAGCGCCCCTAACACTTCTCTTGTATACCCCTGGTAGTTCATTGATTCAAGAGGTTGACACTACTCTCTGACATCGGGATTATATTCCTAGCATCCTGCATGGCAATCTCCATCTGGCACATAACTGAATGAAGCAATAGGCTGATCATCACCACTTTGAACACACCTTTCAACCCAATAATATGTTTTTTCTTTATATGTAGCCATACAAGCTATCATCCCTGAAACTAAAAGGGTGTCATAAGCTTGTTTCAAAGTTTTATATGCCATATAGGGTTCTCCAGTAGATTGGGTATGTTGCTTACAAGTTGGAGCTTCCACCTTCCTCCTGAGTTCACTCAGTCTTTCATGTCTCCTATTTGAAGAAAGTTCATGGAACCACCATCAGAGTGCAAACAGTTTTACCAGAACTTGATAATGAAGGCTCTATCCTTCTTGAACAAGAAGCAGTCCTAGATAGGTGTACCCATCAACTTCACTCCTACTCAATCACAGGAGTCTTAAATCAGTTGTATGACATGCAACATTGGAACCACTATTCCAAATTCAACATAATTCCCATATATGAAGCTTTGATGACAAAACTTTATCTATGGGGGAGGGGATGTTAGGAACATGTGTCCTACCCTTTTTTTTGCATTATTAGTGTATTAGTTGCTATGGATGTATATGCTTTGTAAGTCATCTCTTAAGCATATTTGAATTATCCTACATCCATAAGTAGTAGTTGTTAGAATAGATTTAGTATTTAAGTAAATGTTGAGGTCTAATGAAGGCATCCACGAATATTAATGCATTGAGCTTGCTCAAATGAGGTTAGCCCCTCAAAGTGGCTTGCAATATAAAGGTTATTTTGGGTTATTTTCCAAAGTTTATTTCATTATTCATTTATTTTATATGGTTCGTAAATCTGTGCAGAAGGATTCTCACACAAACATATAAATGAACATGTTGACTATGACAGCTATGATGGATATTTTACAACATGTGATCATTTATTTGATTTAGACATCAATATAGATGTCAATCCTTGCCCATGACATATGAGATGCACAATGGTTGATCCAAGACCTACACGTGGATATGTCATTTATAGGGTCATTGGTTAGTAAGAACATGTTTCAAAATAAAAATAAAATAATTCAAAAAATCAACAAAATAATTAAAATATTTCAAAAAAAATCAAACTCTATGCATGACATGTTTTGTTAGTTACATACTTGATCTATGTTATTTATCATATATAGAGGGTAGATTATATATATATATCCTCCACACACATGATTTTCACGATATACATGAGAGGGATGCAAGATATCCACATTATATATTATACATAGACATTTAGATGTGGGGCATTATTTACACCTAGGAGTTACCTTTCTACATTGGAGCATCCCTACACCAGGGGCATCTTGGCACAATTTACTAGTTATATCTTTCTATGACCATTCCATTGAGCATATTTAGTTACTTAGACTATTTATACATAATTTGATCTTGCGTATACTTTTTAGGGTATTATATTCAATGAATATTATACTTTATTTTTATATACGATGACATCGATTGATTGTGTAGACTAGTGTTACTTGTTAGATGTGTGTTTGATGTTGATGAGTGTTACATAGTGTGATCATTGAATTTTTATTAAACTATGTGGTGATTTTTTTGCATTAGATTGTGTGTTTTATGTGTGATCATTGTGTGTTCGATGTGTACTACATTATGGGATCATTGATAACTATTACATTGAGTGCTAGTTTGGGTGTTTCTATCAATCAAACATTTATTGTGTGTTGTCATGTCATGCGTCAATTATGTCAAAGATCCTCTAGTTTATATTATGGCCATGTTGTGTTTGTGTTAAGTTAGAGTTGAGTAATGTCTTGAGTGCCTATGTGCATCATCATCATGAAATTATGTGCATGTGTGTGTGTGTACCTACATGGTTGTTGAGCTTGTGGTGTTGTGATTCCTATCATGCATTCTTCTATTGTGTGTGATGCCATGATTTTTATCATGCATCTTTTATGTGGATTATTTTTGAATGTTTATTACTACGACGATTATTATTTTATGCCTAATAACTATATATGTTTGACATGACAC
The DNA here is from genome assembly GCA_037957365.1 of Torreya grandis. Taxonomy (NCBI): domain Eukaryota; kingdom Viridiplantae; phylum Streptophyta; class Pinopsida; order Cupressales; family Taxaceae; genus Torreya; species Torreya grandis. The sequence continues at coordinate 2,441,395 of JARHVA010001672.1, forward strand.
TTGTATGCCTTGAGTCACATGTTTCATATGTGCATAAGTGATCAAATATTTATATGATGACATAGCTTATCATGTTGTCACATATGTTTTACCTGCTTACATCATTCTATATAACATGATACATATAATGTTCTTCTTTTTAGATGAATGATTCACATGCTTCATCTCTCACCTTAAAGGGGGCATACTAGTGGGCTTGTCATAGAGATTCATGTTGTGACATAAAGTTGTTTCAAATTTTGGGTCACATTATGTGATTCAGATGGGATATATTGGGATAGATTGAGAATCAAAGTATGGAAAACTAAGATTCAAACTATGATAGGTTGACACATATGTGAGGCATTTTATAAGATCACGAGGGATAGTTGATAGATTATATGACATGATGAGACATATTACATGGATCAAATTAAGTAGATTTATCATGTTACATGGATCCAATTGAGCAGGTCTATGATATGGATCAAATTTGGGGCATGGATGTTGTTCATGCATGTACTTTTTATTTTTATGTTGGGGATCAATAATACTATGTAATCACTTTGGATCTAAAATCTACCTGTAATGTTTGATTCAAAGTTTTAATTGGCATATAAACCTCTTTAATGGTTTCACCTTTTACATATGAACCTGGTTTGAGGTTCCACCAAAAGTATTATGATGGAATTTTACATCTCCTTAGGGCATACTCACCCCTTGGCATTCAAAAAATGAATTCAAATGACTACGTGGTTTGCATACCCGTAGGGGTATCCATTGTTTGATTTTTCAAATTAAAGCATTTCAATCGTCTAGATTATTTTATATTTTCTTTAATCAGTAGGGATTTATTTCTACATGTTTTCTTGAAGGTTTTGCATGGAGCAAGTTAGATATTCAGAGCATACTTGTCAATATCACTTGTGTGATTATAAACATGTACCAATTTTTTCTTCTTTTATCCTTCTAATCTAAAATTTTCAATACTAGATTAAAACGCTGGTATTTGTAGACACAACAATTTCATATTAGACACTTAAAAATATTAGTTTTGACTAATCTTTGATGTACATGACTTGTGCATACATATTTAACTCTTAATCCCATTCTCTCCTATATGTTTACTTATCTATGGATTTGGCCAACCTAATTTGACATCATTCATACTCATGATCTCCCTAATCTATCTAATAATGCTCTATAATCTTGAGCATACTTTCTCCATATTCTTAATCACTATTTTCCATTTCTTAAATAGTGTCGATAATAGTCAGAGCTATCAGATATCGATAGTATCTACCTTCATTGATAGTGTCCTGAGATACTTAACGATTATTTTTTAAATTAAAATCTCTCCCTTGGGTCAGCCCATACATATTTCACATGTCGGTTATGTGGGGAAATTCCAAAGACACACACACACACACACACATGAGACAAGCCTAAAGTCTTATTCAGTTGGTCACTACTTGAAAATTACATTAAAAAAAACCACTTGCACATTGAGAAATCCATTTTCATGACTTTAACACATTATTCAAAATAAATTAAATATAAAAACCCCTCAAAGGAATAGACCTAAAAGCCATGTCTGAACATTAACTTAAGATCAAAGTTTCATGTTGTCAAGTGTTAAAAGCCAACTAGTTTAATTACATTCTAGTAAAACACTATTGAGCATAAATACACATAGGTGGGAAATCTACATGCTATTTGAACCCTTTTCAGAGTTTTGAAACATATGAAACACTCAATCACTTAGTAGGGAGTGGTTGGGATTGTTTAACCCATATTTCACCCCCATGATTTTAGATTAAGCAAATGTCAAAAGTGGAGCTAGGGGTTTAAAGTAAAGGAAGATAAAATTAGGGTCTATAGGATTGAGGACAAATAAATATCCAAAAATCATCTTAACAGTTAGGCATAATGATATATGGTAGAATAGAGTAACAAAATTAGTAGGTATAGTTTCGATAAACAATGGACGAAACCTTTATTGTAGGTGTCTGGGCTTCATTAATGGTGTCATGGTAAATTCAAACAATTTTTTTCTTGAGTTGAGCAATCACATAGCCATTTCAAAATATTTCAGGTGATTGTACACAAACAATGAATAATATATAATATAATATCAATTAAGTGTCTTATCCCCTAGCCATGTTTCTATAATTAGTAAGTGCAATCAATCTTTGTTAAGCAATTCAGATTTGCATAGTTTACACTATCTTATGCAATTTGAATTTCAATAGTTTTGGCATATATAGATCCCCTAAATCTAAAATAATTTAAAACAAGAGGGAAAATGATTGTTGAAGTATTTCCTTAAATTTATTAGGGTTGTCATTTTTATGCAAATCTAATTTCAAACAGAGGTATTCCAAGGATTCTATGTAGTCTGTTATTGGTGGTTTCTTCACTTTTTGAGTTTGTAGAGGTGAGGTTTTCATGCTTATGATTTTAGGCAAGGGTTTCATACATATGACCCCAAGTGGAGTTTGGTGAAATGGATCTCATTGTTCTATTTTTCATCAGTAGTTTGTAAATTGTCATTTTCATGTAATTGGCCCTACATTTCTGTAATATATAAAATTATGTAACCCTTTACATAGTAAAAATATTACCTTTGAACAATCTATAAAATTGTATAAACAAGATTACTTTTAAATTACGTGAAAAATAGTTACCATACGTACTCGAGCCTCATTTTCAATAATTTAAATAAGTGAAAAACCTTGTTTACCTATCTCTGAAACTATATACAATGATAATGATTTCTAGGGTATTTTTTAAGGAATGTTTTTTTTCTAAAAATGTTTAATTGTAAGTGAATATTTTTATGTTAAAAATCATGAAACATATGTATGGTAGGTGAATTCTAAGAAACATATGATTTTTATTTATTTAGGTAAATTCTTTTGAAACTGGAGTTATGAACCAAAAAATGCTTTTACAGAGTCTGAAACTATGAATCAGAAGCATAGTAGATTTTGACTAGAGTTTGATGAATTAGTTTGGGACACAAATGGGAGGCCCAGATCCCCCAAAGAACCACTAAAATTGAACACCAACAACATGACACCACTACAAGAGGCCACAACCAACAAGGAAGAAGATACAAAACACACACAATGGGAATGATGAACAAACAACAAAAAGATAGTAAAAAATAGTAAGAAAACTGTGGACACCGAAATCGTGTCTACCCCTTGGTCCTCCTCCTCGTCCTCCCCCCTTTGAGCCCCTTGATCCACTTAACCACTCCTAACCTATGTCTTATTAATTTAAAATAATTATCTTATTATAAATTAATAATTCTCTCCCCTTTGCCATCTTACCCATGACACCTCACCACCCTAGGATACCCTTCCTTGGATTCCCTTCACTACCCCATGACCAATCTTAAATGCCTAAACCCCATTCATGACCCCCATTTCATTCTCCCACGCCTCATTTAAACCCCTCTCGACCGTTTTCCCACGAACCTTGACCATGGCGGCTTGTAAGAATGGGTAGAGGGCTAAAATTAGCCTCTGTCCCCATTCTGCAACCGCCAACGTCGGTCAGTCTGCGGCCGACGTTGGCAGTTTTGCCGGCGTCGGTAGCCTTCAAGACTGCGTTCTGTATCTAGAATACGGGCTGGGGCTCTTTCAATCTTTCAAACTGTTTTCTCCAATCTTAATCATCCGCCTTTCGACCTTCAACGATCAGCCAATCTTCTAGTCTTCAATCCATCAAACCTCTCACCCTCTCTCTCACAGGGCTTCTGCACCAGCTACAGCAACAACAGGGACTCTGCATCAATCTTTTACATCAATAACAGGGACAAGCATCAGCAGCACTCCTTCTGCAAGCCATAGGTAAGTATTTTATCTGTGTTTTCATTTTAGTATCTTATCTTTAATCTATCTGTTATTCAGACCAGACTTGACTCCCTCTCGGAAAGGCTGAGAGGCCTTCCCATATCCTCATCACCTCTATCCTCCTTCTCTGAACATACACTCTGTCCATTGTTCCTGCAACTCTGTCCAGACCCTGCATAGACCATTCAACCAGACCCAAAATCCTTCTCAGACCCGTCCACAGACCATAAACCCGTCTAGACCTGACCAGACCTCGTCCAAAGACTACTGCCCCAACCGACGCCGGCCGCAGAGACCACTGTCCCCATCGACATCGGCAGCCTAACCGACGTCGGCAGACATTGACCAACCGACGTCGGCAGCATAACCGACGTTAGCGACTGTGACCAGGCCGACAGCAGCATTCAGTCTCTTTCTTCTGCAGGTGTCATCCTCCACAACCAAAGAGGAGTTCTCACAACGTCTGGATTACGGTGCGTAGACTTCATCCAGGTACATAGAAGCCTTAGACCATTCTTCTTAGTTTCTCATTTCCTTCTTGAATGTGAAAGCGAAAATCGTATAGAAACATTCTAGCACGCCCGATGGGACCCTAGGGTCTTCCTTGGGTTCTTTTATTTATTTTCATATAGGGTGCATTAAGTTTCTCTTTTGCATCTCTTTCTTCTATCTTCTAAAAGACATCATAAGCAGGATTAAAACGAACTCTTCTTTTTTTCTTGCATCTTAGACAAGTCAAAAGTCATACTCTTTAACCCTTTCTCCATTTGTCTTCATACGAACTAACATTTCGACTTGGGCTTAAAACACACTGCATTTCATTTCTTCTTGATTGCATACTTAGTCCACACCTAGTAATTAATAACCGCATCATGAATTAATCGTAGTCCACTTTATGTTATACAACCAAATCACTTGCACAAATCAAACATCAAACTTACCTGAGACAAAGCCCGACTGGGATTTCATCACCCAGCAGATACCTTACTTGCCCTGGCAATCTCACTTGGATTTCACCACCAAGGGAAAAGCCCACTCTGTTCTCTGGCAGAGGATAATCTCTAGGAAAAGTATATTTTGGCTAAGCGAGACCAGCTTATCACTGGACTCGTGAAGTGAGGGGAGCTTGCTCCTTAGCACCAGGCCATGTACGGAACCTAACCCAGACTCTTGAGCGCCTAAACAAACCTGAAACCATCCATAGTCTGCCTCTTCTAGGACCCATTCTGACAGCCAACTTCCCAAACATCATTTTAAGGCATAAGCCACAGGATTCTAAAAGTTGATTCTTAGGATTTAATGCTTAGGGTCTGCCTGTCTCCATCTCTATTTTTCTGTTCTTATCTGCTTGTTTGAGCTAGTGAGGACGTTCTTCTTCTTCTTTTCCAAAAACTCTCAAATCTTTTGGGTTTCTGGAAAACACAGTCACCGGCATCGGTTTTACCACCGATGTCGGCAACATTTCCTCGCCGACATTGGTTATCTGACCAACGTCGACCATCTTTTCTCACCGACATCGGTTTTACAACCGACGTCGGTCACTGTCACAGTCCTTTTTTTTCAAAACAGTAGCCTAAAACCCGACCCTTTTTCTGCCAAAAACCACGTTTTGAGTTTTTGAAACTGAAAAAATACAGTCTCTGAAACTTGACCCCTCTTGCCTTGAATGGTTTTGACACGCAGTCAAACCAAGGCTCTTCTTGACCAAGCGAGGCATCAACCACTTCCGCCTTCCCTATCCATAACTAGTCCTATAACGGAGTTCCACTCGAAGACCGAAAGAACTCCTACTCGACCGACCCCAACTCAGACCCCCATTGTCCCTGAAGGGGACCAAGATTTCGAAAGATTCTTGGACCTCAATGTCAAAGCCCTCCAAAACTATCTCGCGAGGAACCAAACGCGAGACCTTTCAAGTGAAGTGGCGAAGGCGTCAACACCATCCGCTACCCAACCCATCATGACTCAGCGTATTATCTCAACTAGTCACTCGACCATGGCCAATACGCAAAGTTTGGCCTCCCCATCTATTTTTGAACCTACCTCCATCAGGGTGTCATTACCCCCCTCACCCTCACACAATTCAACCAAGTTCTACATCATACCAGAACTTGATTGTCTCGACCTCACCCACTCTTGCACCTATACACGCGAGAGTGACAACCTATCCTTTTACCAGTGCCGCCACTCAACCACCTATGGCGGTATCTAGTCAACTTATGTCCTTAAACTTCATGGCACAAGCCCCTTTGACCATGACATCTATCCCTATGACGCACTACCCATATGTTGCGCCTACACAAGCGCAACCAAGTACGTCATACGCCTCTTTGACCACCTTCCAGGTACCCTATAACCTAGGGGGTGTCCCACCTGCCAATCCGTCAGCTGATCTCATCAAGATGCTGATGGACAAGATGTCTAGCCTTGAGGCCTCCATTTCTGATTCAAGCAATGTCTCCTCATATGACCAAATTTGCAACGAACCCATTCATCCTTTTGTGCCCATCCGACCTTATCCCAACCAGTGAGAACTCCTTAAATGTACTCGCTTTCAGAGTAAGGAGGACCCACAACAACATCTTCGAGCATTCAGACACGCTTGTTATCTCATAGCCCATGACGATGTGTTACTTCTACGCATGTTCTCCATGTCACTTTCTAGCCCCGCCCTTGACTGGTATAGCTCTCTTACTAGACATTCTATCTTTTCATTCACTCAACTCGCCCAATTATTTCTCGACCATTTTTCTATCAACATCACCAAACAAGTCTCAATCACATACCTCTACTCCATCAGGAAATTTGACGATGAATCCATAGTCGATTTTGTTGCCTGTTGGAGAGGCTTGATTAACCAGCTCTCCTTCTCCTTGCCTCAACCCGAGCTCATCGAGCTCTTTTCTCGAGCATGTGCCAGGCACATCTCTTCTCCCTTGCGGATTCAAACATTTTGCACTTTCGACGAAGCTTTTACCATGGCCAGAAAGCTTGAACTCCGTGCCATCGATGAAAATAAAGTCAAATTACGTAATAACAACGCAAAATCTACTGACCCTTCTTTGTCCAAACCTTCTTTTGCCCACTCCCAGTCCAAGGGGTCGACAAACACTGTCATCTTTAGACCATCATCTTCAACATCAGATTACATCAATAAACACTTCCAACGACGATCCATACAACGTCAATTCACTCCAATTGGAGAGTCATATGCCTCTGTCTTGGATAAACTCGTCAAGCAAGGGGTCCTCAATCTCCCTCAAATTCGACCACTTCAATTCAATCCCTCAACACCTATCCCTGCATGGTACAGGGAAAATGACTTCTGTCACTTTCACCGTGTCAAAGGCCATGACACGGACAACTGTCAAACCTTCAAAAATATCATCCAAGACATGCTAGACAAGGGGGATCTTATCTTGGATAACCCAAACATTCTAGCCAACCAACACATCGACATCTTCAAACAACCCTTTCCTAATCATCCGCCTACCCAAAACAATGTGCAGACCATGATCGATAGCTCCCACGAGCACGATATACACACGGTCAACACGGTCTCGCCTCTTGTCCTTGACCAATCTCCTTCACAGGTGGAAGACCCTTCTTCCCCTATTTATCCTCCACAAGATGAAGAATCCTCTTCTCCTGTTAGTCCTCCATCGACCTCTCTCATATTGGAAGACGCCTTGACCATGCCTACGCCATTAAGCCCACATTCATCCTTCCTCCCACCAATGGAGGACCCTATCCTTCCTACTCCTCAACCACAAGTAGAGGGCACGATCATTCCTGCCCTCTGCCCTCTTGAGGAGCCGCACTCTTCTATTTCTTCTCCACTAAGAGAAGAACCAGTCTCTTCACCCATTTCGACCGAAGAAGACCCAGTCACGGTTTCCTCTTGCCTTTTGCTTGAGATTGCTACATCTCACTCACCTCCGCACATCCGAACCCAAACCCGTATCTAACCTCGCCTCACACAATGGTGGCCCTCAACCCAAACCAAATAGAGCCACTAAACCACACCGGAGGACTCCTCCCCCACCTTCATCATTACCTTCAATTTTAAGCCTGCATCCGTCCACTTTAATAGGGGTGCTTCCTACTCCCATACTTCACAGAGGCAAGTTGCCTCCATTGTCCCCTCAACCCATCAGACATATATTTCCTCCAAAACATCCAACACCTATCACCTCCAAAGTGCCATCTACAGGTGTGGCTACACCACCCACGAAAACAATGGTACGACCAATGCCTCTTACGCCTCTCAAACTAAAGTCATCAACTCGCATTGCAACAAGACACACAGACCCATTAGCAGGTTCTTATACCTTGCTGTTACGACAATTGTTGTAGTCTTTTATCATCGTCTTCCCCCCTATCAAGCCTTACCAACCTCTCGAACCAAAACCACCTTGGTTTGACGACACTCAGATTTGTGCATATCATCGCACGCTTGGGCACGACACTGAGCATTGTTGTGCCCTCAAAGTTGTCATTCGTCAATGCTTGGAGAAAGACACCTTTCTTCTCGACCATACTATCAACAAACCTTCAACCTCCTCACCGCCCCACTCATCAACTCTCGGATCAAGACCATCTTGGTTCGACAACTCTAAATTTTGCCATTATCATCACACTCCGGGACATGACACTGAGCATTGTTGCGCTCTTAAAGCTGTCATTCGTCAACACCGAAAAAAGGATACCCTTCTCATCAAGGATCCTCTTGACCACCCCTTCGACAAATCATCAACACCGACCCATGCTTCTCAAACCTCGTCACCTAAATCGAGATCTCCACGCCCGACTATGGTCCCTTTGCCGCCTTTAACCCCCTTATTCGACATCAACATAGTCAATCTAACCACCAAGCCTCAACCAACCTTAACCAATCTGCCAAATATTCTCTCTAGCTGCTGGGGGAATTTAACATTCATCCAAGCCTCGACCAACCTTTCAACCCAGTCTCGACCAAATATCAATCACTCTTTTAATCCTAAACCTCGACTAGGCCTCAACCAAGCCTCGACCATGCCTCGACCAAACAAGCATTGACCCGACCTCGACCAAACATTCAACCCGACCTCAACCAGACCATCGACCAAACCTTAACCAAACATCAACCCCAGACATCGACCAAACAATGACCAAACATCAACCAACCTTTTAATCATATCAACCAACTTCTTCAACATCGACCCCAAACTTCGACCAAACATCGACCAAATATCAACCGACCTCAACCAAACATCAACCAACTCCTTCAACATCAATCAACATGTGACCAATTTGGAACGAAGCAAATGGGGCAAGTTTGCTCCTAATTGACTCGAATCTTGCATCATAACACAAGCATGGGCTAGGGACTTTGTCAGAACCTGAGCCCCTTTTATGCCTTGCATCTTCGACCAATCTACTGATAGTCAAGTAATTATTCACTTGACGTTTAACTTGAGCTTGATCCCTTGAACAATCCTTGTCATTGTCATTCCTATTCCTTTTCAACCCTCAACTATTCAAACATCAGTCACCCCTTTTGTCAAGCATGACTGCTTTGTCCTAATAAAAGGGAAACCCTCTAAACCTCTATAGTCAAGTCCATGATCAAAAGTCCAGTCAACAAAAAAAATTAAAAAAAAAAAAAAAAGTGGGATGCATATTTCAAGGTCATATAAACTATAAATGTAGACTGCTCCCTCAAAAGACAGCTACATCATCATTGTTGTATCTACTAGACTGCTCCCTTGAAGGACAGCTAGGCCAAAGTCATATCAAAAACATAAAAAACAAAATATAGACCACTCCCTCGAAGGATGGCTATAACTAAACTCTTGTTACACACATCACTATCTCAGAAGCTTCCCGCATCGATCAGCTTCACAACATGACCACAAAGCAAGACAACATCCCTTCGTAGACTTCCCGCATCGATCAGTCTGCACAAAAAAAAAAAAGAAAGAAAAATTGACTGACAACTTTAAAGTCATGGACTTGTCTATAGTCGTTCTCGGGGTCACCTATAAAAGGGGCAAAGTTGTTCCTGCCAGAAAGGGTTCCCCCTTCCTTCCATATCACATCAATCCTATCATACTCAAGGGATTTCGAGCTCACTTAACGTCAAGTGATTCGATTGCTTCTCTAACACAACCACTGGTCAACAACGTAATGCATGAACGGGGCTTTTGTTTCTAAAAACCCTTATCCGTGCCATCATTATAGGCCTTGTCAATGAAAGAGCAACGCGCCTTTCACTTTTTACATCTTGGTCACACATTCAACTAAATCATTTTGCCAACTCAACCCAACCAACTAAAACTTTTTTCAGACCACAAAACATTATCATAAACCATTCACATAATTTCTGTGGACACCAATACACATGAAAACTATCGACCCGACTCAATTTATGTTAAGCATAAACCATTACTTGCTGAAGCATAAATAGACTCAACTCATTTTTAACATACATCCATCACGAATATAGAAAATTGCTAGAGATGAAAGACCCCTCGACCAATGTTGCAGAGTACACCATCACACAATATGGAAAAGGCTGTAACATCATCTTACCCTCATCATTTCATCATGACCAAAACCAATCATCGACCACTTTGACCATTTGTCTGAACTACATTGGTCTGAGGCCCTAAGACCGGGGCTATGTAGGCAGCACTCAGTTGACACGACGTCCTCTGAGGTTAGCTCGACCACCCTCGTTTGTTCGTCTACCTAATGGACAAACCTTCTTTTCTCCTATTGACTATGACTTGACCTCAACCAAGACCAATCCATACCTTTGACCCTCTTCCTCCCTTTTAAGGAGAACTACATTGGCCTGAGGCCCTTCACACAAGGGTTATGTAGGCAGCACTCAGTTCACACGACGTCTTCTGAAGTTAGCTCGGCCACATTCTTTTGTCCGCCTATTCATTCGAACAATTATCTATCTCAGCCTCATCTCGACCAACCACTTTGGGGATCATGCCTATCCCCTCAGACTCTGACCACTTCCAAGACAAACATTGCCTTGGTTGTTTTTGCATGTATGCTACCTCATGAATGGTTAGCAAAATTGTGCACAGACTATTTATGACCTTCACAAGTATAGGATCGCAAGCCGGTTGATCTCCACTACTTGTGACGTTTTCGTGTTTTTATGAGCACTTCCTGAGCTTGGGATACCTGAAACACGACGACCATTGGAGATTCAGCTTAGATTGAATAACCCGATCAGCTACGACCAAATGCTGGGGCCCGGTTATTTCAATTTTGGCACTCCTCGACCCTCGACCTGCGACAATTTGACCTGACCATCTTGTGAAGTGGTATACGTGCAATCACAACTATTAAAGCGTTCTCACTTCATCTTCACCATTTTCATCCACTCTCTATCAAATCAACACCCGATTCTAGGTTCTCTTCCCTCGACTCCTGCTTTGAAGGGGAATACCTCATCCCATAATCAGGGCAATCGACTCATTCATTTTTGTCTTGCAGTTCACTTGAACAACCAACAAGATGAAAGCAACCTCATCTCATACTTGGGGCAATCAACTCCTATTTTTATCTTGCAGTTCGTCCAGAACAACCAACGAGACAAAAAGGGACAAATGTAGACACCAAAATCGTGTCTACCCCTTGGTCCTCCTCTTCGTCCTCCCCCCTTTGACCCCCTTGATCCACTTAACCACTCCTAACCTATGTCTTATTAATTTAAAATAATTATCTTATTTTAAATTAATAATTCTCTCCCCTTTGCCATCTTACCCATGACACCTCACCACCCTAGGATACCCTTCCTTGGATTCCCTTCACTACCCCATGACCAATCTTAAATGCCTAAACCCCATTCATGACCCCCATTTCATTCTCCCACGCCTCATTTAAACCCCTCTTGACCGTTTTCCCACGAACCTTGACCATGGCGGCTTGTAAGAATGGGCAGAGGGCTAAAATTAGCCTCTGTCCCCATTCTGCAACTGCCAACGTCGGTCAGTGTGCGGCCGACATCGGCAGCCTTCAAGACTGCGTTCTATATTCAGAATGCGGGTCAAGGCTCTTTCAATCTTTCAAACTGTTTTCTCCAATCTTAATCATCCGCCTTTCGACCTTCAACGATCAGCCAATCTTCTAGTCTTCAATCCACCAGACCTCTCACCCTCTCTCTCACAGGGCTTTTGCACCAGCTACAGCAACATCAGGGACTCTGCATCAATCTTCTACATCAACAACAGGGACAAGCATCAGCAGCACTCCTGCAAGCCACAGGTAAGTATTTTGTCTATGTTTTCATTTTAGTATCTTCTCTTTAATCTATCTGTTATTCAGACCAGACTTGACTCCCTCTCGAAAAGGCTGAGAGGCCTTCCCATATCCTCATCACCTCTATCCTCCTCTGAACATACACTCTATCCATTGTCCCTGCAACTCTGTCCAGACCTTGCACAGACCATTCAACCAGACTCAAAATCCTTCTCAGACCCGTCCACAGACCATAAACCCATCCAGACCTGACCAGACCTCGTCCAAAGACTACTACCCCGACTGACGCCGGCCGCAGAGACCACTGTCCCCACCGACGTCGGCAGCCTAACTGACGTCGGCAGACATTGACCAACCGACGCCGGCAGCATAACCGACGTCGACGACTGTGACCAGGCCGACAACATCATTCAGTCTCTTTCTTCTGTAGGTGTCATCCTCCACAACCAAAGAGGAGTTCTCACAACGTCTGGATTACAGTGCGCAAATTTCATCCAGGTACATACAAGCCTTAGACCATTCTTCTTAGTTTCTCATTTCCTTCTTGAATGTGAAAGTGAAAATCGTATAGAAACAAAAACAATAAAAATACATAAAGCTAACCACTATAAGGAAACAACTAGGTTACATGACTATGAAGGAACCCGATGAGAAGAGATGCACTAACACACAATGAGGGACTCAAATGAGTATCGAACATGGGAAGAATCAATCGCAAGAGGGAACCATCCTTCTCCTAGAAAGAATCTCCTCAATCGATCTTAGTGATCCACTCTAATTATTTCTTTTGCCTCCAATCTCAACCTCTCTACTTCAGATCTACACCCACTTCATTTGGCCAAGGCATAAACATCAATCTCGGGTTTCATCCCTTTTGAGCAGGATGGAGAAGTGTGAAAACAAGATGATGTTTGATGATCTTTTTATTGATGTAGGTCTTTTAGAAGAGAGCCATCCACATCTAAAACTGGCTCATCCTCAATACCCACAATCTCCTCCTCTACCTCCTTTTTAATTGGAAGGTTAGTGGATGGAGAAGGAATGGTGTTAGAGCATTAAGTGTAGAAAAATCTATGATTACGCCAATAGAAGTCATCACTAAGAGGCCCCTTTTTTATCTTCCATACCCATAAACACTCACCAGATTTCTGAAAAGAACAAAAATTTGCTTGGTGCCCAACATAATTATAGCAAAAACATGTGAAATTCAATCCTTCGTGGTTGAGAAAATGAGTCTAAGAGCCCATGTGAAGAATCTACCTTAATTGAGTAAAAAAGGGGCTTGGACAAATCGATTAAAGCCCAAACTCTAGCAATGTTACATCCCTTATAGTTCTCCTCCATTTTCACGAAAGAGCCCACTTGATTAGTCAACAATTCAATATGATCCCTTTTGCGCAACATAGGGGGAAGATTATAGAATCTAAGTGGCATAAGAGCAGTTGAAACAACCACCTTTTGCACATCAAAAAAAGGAGCCCAAGGGCCAAAAAAAAAACGTGGTTACTGAAGAACCAAGGACCAGATTCCTTGATAAAAACATAATTTGCAACACTCCTAAATGTAACTTGCAATAAGCCTCTACCCAAAAGAGAGAAGCACGACACTAAAATTAAAGACCAAATTGAGGAAGTCCAATGCTCAAGATCAACGACGAATAGGAAAATACCCACACATTTGCCAAACAAGGATCTACATCATATGCCACTTTCCATACCAACTATAGTAGAGTCAGCTAGGGAAAACTTAGGTGACTCTTGAAAATGAGATATGAATGTTTCCCACTAAGAAAAAGATTTGGCCAAGAAGTGGTTGTCTCTGGCTAGCGCTGAAATTCAAGTTGTCTAAAACTAAAGAATCTTGGTCTCTAGGTGCTCTTACCAAGGAACAATACCATTTGATAGAGGAAGCTAACTCAAGCAAAAATCTGAGCAACTATGAAAAGGATTATAGTTGTTCCTACAACTTGGATATAACCAATGCCATTCAAACCCTGAGCCATCTGGAGAGGTACCCTTGGACGAGCCATCAACCGCTACGCCGAAAATGACTGGGACCCTGTTGGGGATTGATCAAGACAACCCTTAGCCAGTCCTGAAGGATTGACATTCTCTGAGGAAAAAGAATTGCAGAATCCCCTACTAAGCTCATTGTCCCTACCAACAACAAACTCACTTTGCTTGCCCTTGACTGCAATAACCTTGGTCTTCCACGCAGATCCTAGCCGCCCAAAAAAATCATCCTCACTATCCCCTGCTGTATCAATGTCTTTAAATCCTATCACAACTAACTCTTTCACCTTGAAAAATTCATGTAATGATCCACTAGGCGACAAACTAGCTAATAACTTGAGTTTGAACTTACGTGTAGATAGTTGCTTCATCGTCACTGGGATTAGTAAATTTATACCGTCATCTTTATTGTCTTTACAATGTTAAGACGACAACGAACATTTCAAAACTTTTGTTCACACACACACATATATGAGAATTTAATAAATTTATAAATATTTTTAAATAAAAATTAGCAAATGTATTTCAAAACTTTATTCATTAATAAATTTGAAAATTTGAAAAAAAATTATCAAAAATTGACTAAATGAATAAAACAATCACTAAAAAAAATCGTGACGCTCACCAAAAATAAAAATAAATTGTTTTTTCTTAAATGTATGTATATATATGAATGACAAAAAAAAAATCAAAGGTTTAGGGTTTAGATTATTTGTTTTGAACTTTAAGGTTTCACATAATAAACTTGTGGGAAGGAAGCAAATCCCGCCTTTTAAAGGAATTATCCAAACCTTTTTTTACATTTGAAGGGAATATCAATGCGGCTCTATCAAACACGAGTTAAGGATAATGTGATTCAACGATGTCAGTCGAGGGCCCCACTTGGAATTAACATAAAGGATATTGCAATAAAGTAATATTTTCTTACATACATAGGTAGATTAGAAAAAGTGGGGTAGGGGTTGGGGTATATCTTTTTACCACCCAAAAAATAATTAAAAAAGAAAATGAACATCATTAATAGTAAATACTTAGTCAAAGTTAATCATTACCTAATTTATAATAAAAAGGAACTCGTTCGGCATAATTGTTCCATAAAAAAATCAAATTTACACGGTCTATATTTATTTTTGATGCCACATATACCTAATTATTGTCTTAGCATTGGGAGTATGTTGACATGCCTGAATTTCAAACTAACTATTTTAAAGAAGACTCGGGGGGGTGGTTTTAAACCAATAATTCACCGAATTGAATTTATCGACTAAAACTATAATTGGAGTACGATAAAGCACTTTTCGTAACTAATAGAGTATATATATCTTATTATTTTGTTGGGTATCTTTTCCATCAAGTATCATGCACTGTCAATTTCAATGAGAAAAGGAAGCTACGTAGGTAGTAACACTACTCACATCACATATCTTTGATAAAATATTCTCATTCCCTTTTAAGGGGAAGGGGGAGGGAGGTGATTTCCGAATGGGTCACGGAGTGGTGTGTGTGTCTGTGGATGTCTACGAACGAACGAACGAATTCGTGTGGAGGGGGGCTTTCAAGTCTACGAATTCCTGACACCACAGGGTTTAACCGTGGGTTACTAGTTGCCAAGTCCACCAAATGGGGTGGGTTTAAGGAGGCGTTAATCACGCGAACATAAGTACCGCAAAGCGGGTTGTTCGCCAAAGATTAAATCAAATTTGATATTAAATGAGGTGCACGTTAGGATATTAATCACGTGAGGGGAAAGTTATAAATATGAGACATGTTTTTGGGTTTGTGGTGGAGAGTGGAGAGTGGAGAGTGGAGAATTTCAATTCCTCTTTCGCGCCGTACGCAGGTCAGCATCGGTGGCAGCCTTGGGCAGACGGCTAAAGTCCTGTTCACAACACAAATACATATTGCACGGTGCACCACACAACACAAATTAAAGAAATATTAAAAATTAAAAAATTAGTCAATCGAAGATGGGACGCGACAATATTAGACGAGACGAGGGCTATAGGTTTACAGATATACCGGGCAGTGTGCAACCGCCTGCGCACTCATTCACAGATATCTTTCGCGTTTTGGCTTTGATATGAGCAACATAAAAACACACACAGATCTCATCATAAAATTACAGAGGGTTATTACTTGCCGTGCCAATGCCTGCAGCCGCCTGTCTGCCTGCATACCCGATGGTTTCCGCTCTTTAACACAGCTTTTTTTGTGTGCTGCAGGAAGAATTGCCTGCCTGCATTCTCTGCACGTGCCAATCCAGAGCTCGACCAGATTTCAATGCCTGCCTTGGGGGAAGCCGCGCCTGTTGCTTCTCCTGCTTTCGCTTCCACTTTTTATTATTTATTTTGTTTGTCCTTAGCATCCATCCCTCCATTTGTTTCTGCACTGCGTTGATGGCCGTTTTGCCTAGATCAACACCAACAACTTACAACAAGAAAAGAACAACACTTTACCGAATGTTGGGATCTGCATATACAACAAAATATAGTATGTATGTATCATAACTGCACGCATTACGCTACTTTGCCAGTTAACCCACAACATATACATATTTTTTTTTTCCCAAATGTACTCTACAGTCATCTTCTCCGACACGCTTAAGCCAAGAATGTGATTCAAGGCGCGTCCGGCTGACGTTTTTGAAAAAAAGCTTCTATTAAAGTAGTTTATATATATATATATATATATATATATGAATTAAGTATTAGGCCCTCTTGTAACGACCCTGTTCCGTGGTCTGGGATTTTGGGCCCGGCAGGTCTTGATGGAAATTGAAAAGGGCAATCTTTGGTCTGTGGATACCTACGTGAAATGCGGTTTTTGGTAGCAACAGAGTTGTGGGTATTGTCCCGCATCCGAAGAAGCCAAGCTTTGTTTGTGGATCCACGGATGGAATGAACTCTCCGGCTACTTCAGAGAAGCAGCAACTCGATCAGAGCTGGGGGTGGGATCATCATCAGAATCAGAATCCGAATCGTCACAATTATAGTGGTGTGACGATGTCTGTGGGGCTGGAAACGAGACAATTTCAAGGCGGGAGGGTGCTGGACTATGACTGGGGTTCGAGTCCCGTGCTCTTGTCCGGTGGAGGAGGACAGCAGGCAATGAACGACGCAGAACGAAAGCCACAGATTATGTCCGGGGGTGTGATGGACGGTCCTAACACGGGGCAGTACAATGGAAACGGAAGTCATGTAAATCTGAACGTTGTTGCTTTGAATGGAATGCTTTCGTCCGGCATGTCCCACAATAGCATTATAGCTGAAGCAGCACAACCTAATATAAATAATAATCCCCTAGCCAGTTTGTTATGTACCAGGGGATATGGAGGAGGCGTACTGGAGGGGATTCGATCCTCGTCTTCTGCTTCACCTTTTGTGTTTGGCAACGGTCATAATGTTTTGTCCGGGTACAACAGCAGCAGTGCTCTGGAAGAACAGAGGCACCATCTTCTAGGAATGATGGCTATGGATCAAAAGAGCATCTTGCACAACATTGTCAAACATGAAGAGCTCTGCGCAGGAGACTTCCAGGCGAGAATCGGGCTCAACTTGGGGGGAAGGACATACTTTTCAACAGAAGACAATATCGTGAGCAGGCTATACAAGAGGCCTCGGGCCATTTCTCCCAGCTCGCAGGTACCCAGATGTCAAGCGGAGGGCTGCAAGGCGGATTTAAGCACTGCCAAGCACTATCATCGACGACATAAAGTCTGTGAATTGCACTCCAAGGCAGCCACCGTTGTTAGCGGCGGCATCAGCCAGCGGTTTTGCCAACAATGCAGCAGGTATTTGGTTTGTCTTTATTTCATTAAGGAGTATAACCATATTTAACTATAGAAAAAGTTTTAATGCATTTTTGCTTGCCAGATTCCACGTCTTGTCCGAATTCGACGAGGGCAAACGGAGCTGCCGAAAACGCCTTGCAGATCACAATAGACGAAGAAGAAAACCTCAACCCAATACATCCCTGACTGCGTCCAATGCAGAAGGCCCTCCTGCGTCGCCTGTGAAAGCCACCGAAGGCGATCAGGACACCAACAGCGAAAGCAATCAGTCAAGTACGTTTGGCTTATTCATACACGTTTTTCTTTTTCGTTAGGTTCCAAGATTTTGTATATTTAGCCAAAGTTTTTGCAGATGCACACCCGGAGCCTATTTCGAGGACAGAAGCACAGGCCTTGGTAACTGGAATTTCGTTATCGTCATCTCTACCGCTGGTTATGCAGAGCAGCAAGGGGCAACAACAGTATATGCAGCAACCCAGTGCAAGTTTGTCTCGAATAGAAATGGGTGCAGAGTATCCAAGGCATAATACAGGGGAGAAGTACAACGGGCTCGAAATTGTCATTCCATGGCTGAAGCCAGCAGATTCAAGCTCTGAGTATGGTGGATCTGAAAAGAACAGCAGCTCGAACGGTGCCCAAGTTTCAGAATCTGGAACAAGCTCTTCTAGTGCCCAGGTCTTCTCCTCCATCCAAAATCTTCTTCCCAGTCTTCAATCATCTACAGAGCTGGGGAACTCAGATTGGATGATGCACGGTTCTAATAATGCCTGTAATCACCAGCATTATGCATCGGCTGATCTCAATCTTCAGACTAGTGTTGATGGCCAACAGATGTTTAGCTTGCTAGAGAAAAGCGTGGGTGATGGATTAGGAGGAAGAGGTCGCCAGAATGCAGTAGAGTACATGTCACAAGGAGGCTTGAACTCGAAACATGCGGCGGATGGACATTCCCAGGGCTTCTCAGGGATGCAGTCGGTCAGATCTTTGGGGCACTCAATGTATCAGAACATTTTGTGAATCGGGCGGAAAGAAAGCTTTTGAGCAGCCGGCTAATAATATCATTGAAATTAATATTCAGGTTGTTCTTGCACTTGCACTAGGGCATATTTATTAGTCTATCCTAATTACCAGAGTTTCTTATTGGAAATAGCGAAAATGCCCAGGCAAGCTTCAATGTCTGCTGCCTTTATGGGTGCTAATTTCCCCTGAGCATCTTATATAGCTTTGCATATAATCACATTCTTAATGTGTAGATTATGATCTCATTCAATTTTTTTCAAAATTCCCTTTTTTTCTACGTTATCTGCAAATGAATTCAGACTGCGACATTTCTAGAGATGCATATGGCGTTTATTCTACTAACCCTAAGTCCACTGTACACGACTATGTTTTTTTCTACTTTGTAATTGGCGAAACCATGCAGAAGAATAAGCAGGCGATATGTCGGAGTGGAACTTGTCTACGTTGCTAAAAACGTGAGGTTCGTCTAGGGTTTTGATCAAACGTGTTCCCCGCCTGGAATAACATTTGATTGCATAATTCATCACGAATGTAACGCTCATCCGCTCAATGCTCAATCCTTTTCGCATGCGATTCTCCTTAAGCTTTTAACCCTACGATCTGTAGGCTTCAAGAACATTATAAAATAGAAAAAAAATTATATTAGAAGATTTTGAAATCCGTACAAAACATTTCGAAGTCCATAGAATTCGATTACAAATCCTCCTTTGCCAAGCTTCGATCACTGTAAACTACAAGCCCAATAAAATTTCACTTGGCGCCATTAAAATCTTTCCACGCATTTTGCAACTACTAGTATTTTGTTTGACGTCGTTGCAAAATTTATTACAGGTAGAAACTGGCGAATGGTTGAGGTATGTGAATTATCTATTGACACTGCAACTATTATAATCTGAACTGATCCGAAATTATCGAAAGTACGATTTTTTTTCCTTTACCTTGATTTTGGACAATAGGAACTTACATTGATTATGGAGGGCATTTGCAATCAAATCAATGTACTAGAGGAATTCGAACTCGGGGTAGATTGATTTACACTATCTGAACGGAAGTACAGAATTCAACGTCGTGATCGCTATTTTTTCTGTTTTCCCTTTTTCAGACGTTGATGAAACTGTCGGAAAAAGGTTTAGGGATTGCAGGATGGAAATCTTTAGGTGGTCCAAAATAATGGGTACAATGTTGTTTTTAGGCGAAGAAAACATGTTCATGTTGTTCTTCTATGCCAGCCGTACCAGATATTATAGCTTAGAATTGTCTCCAGTGTATTTTCGAAATTTTCTGGCTATCGCGTCAAAGTAGTTCTTCTAAAACGAGAGAATCCATGGAGGCACATCTACAAGGAAGATTCAACTATATTTACCAATTGACAAGTTGCAAGCGACTGAAAACCTTGTAGGATGGACAGAGTTGGAGATTTGAGGCTCAACTGGGTGAAAGGGCATTTCCTCAATATTCAAATTTCTATTTATGTTCAAGCAAGATAAACATTTTGATTTTGGAACTTTACAATCAGTCAGTATTAGGAGCAGGAATAATTCATAATCCATTTTCTTTGATTTACTGTTACAGCATCCATCAAGGGCCAATAATCTTTTCCATTAAACAATCAGGACTATCTTTGTACTAATACATTTGAAACAATCAGGGCTATCTTTGCACTTACACATTTGAAAAAAAAAGTCTTTGACTGGTAGCTGCACAACAGAGACTTTTCTATGTAATTGTTGAATTGTAATGAATGGAATTCAGTTCCATTTAATATAAATTTGAATGGCACAAAATGACTACAATGTACCCATCAAATAAAATTTAGAAGTCAATCAAGAATAAATCCATTGCCAAAAAAAACCAATGCTTTATTGAAAAAGTAAATAAAATAACTCAAGTAGCAAACTTCTATTACAAGGTATTGAGTATAACTCCCTAGATATATACTTTAAACGTATAACTCCCTAGATATACTTTAAACGAGGTTTGAAGAAGACCATTTCCTTTAAAACTATAGTGATTTGGTTTTACAGCTTTGGGAAGTTTTATAGACATTCTTGAGAATAAGCTTCAATGATTTCATATGATACCTGAAAATAAACTTCAATTTTTATTTTTTAATTCTTTTCAATTTTTCATTTTCTTTGAATGTAGAGTTGTATTTGCACTTTTTTATGTCCTATTTTGAATGACACGTTTTCAGTGCAGTGGTCAATTCATACCTGGCCTCCCCATTGTAGGGTTGTATTTGCACTTCTCATGTACTACTTTGAGTTTGCACTTTTTATGTCCTATTTTGTAACTCAGTTTGACGGTCAATCTTTGGTTTGTTCACCCTCTATGCATAAATCAACGATCAACATTTTATTTTCTAATATTAATGTTTATATGGTATATTTGATTTGTAAGTCGTTAACTCAGTTTGACGGTCAATTTTTGGTTTGTTCACTTTCTATGCTTAAATCAATGATTAACATTTTATTTTCTAATATTAATGTTTATATGGTATATTTGATTTGTAAGTCGTTTTTATTGTTTGTAATTTTTTTTCCAATATCATTTAATTTTTTTTAGAGATATATATATGTTGATGCTTATGTTGTATTATAAATTAGTGCAAATTACTGTGTATATAGATATGTTCTTATGTTATATTTGTATTATAAATTAGTGAAATTTAACTAACTAATTTAACTAAATCATATATATTAGTGTTTATGTTACATATGCATCATTAAATAGTAAAAATCATATCATAAATTACAATACAAATATAGGATAAGTGCATATATATCCACTTATACTACATTCACTATCATAAAATAGTGAAAATAGTTAAATTATGTATATATAAATATATATATATATTTGTATTGTATGTATATATATATATATATATATATATATATATATATATATATATATATAAGTAATTTAATAAAAATCACTCATTTGTATCATAAATTAATAAAAATCACTCATATTGCATTTGAAAATATTATAAATTAATGAAAATGATTAAATTACTTATATATATATATAAGTAATTTAATCATTTTCATTAATTTATAATACAAATGCAATATGAGTGATTTTTATTAATTTATGATACAAATGCAATATGATTGGGCACATATGCATGCGTGTGCGCGCGCACACATATATAAACGCTAATTTTCATTTGTTTATGATATAAATAAATAATCAAATTTTACTAATTTATGATATAAATAAATAGTCAAATTTCACTAATTTATGATGCAAATTTAACCAATTTTCACTAATTTATGATTTTATATATATACTCCATTTTTGGGTAAATTTGTATTTTATTTTTATATTTATATTTATATATATATATAATAATTATAAAAACAATTTAGCAAGTTTCCATAAATCATATATATATATATATATATAAATATAAATATATAATTATAATTTATTATGCTAAATTTCATTAATTTATGATGTAAATGGAGCATAAATATGTGTATGTATATAATACAAATGAAATGTAAACAACAATAAAATATATATATATATATATATATATATATATATATATATATATATATATATATATATATATTGGTGTTTATGTTGTAAATGGAGCATAAATGTGTATATATATAATACAAATGCAATGTAAGTACCAATATATATAGGTGCTTATGTTGCATATTTATACTACATTTGTATTATAAATTAGTGAAAATTGGTTAAATTAATTATATATTTACATTATAAATTAGTGAAATTTGGTATATATATATATATATAATATACACTTACATTGCATTTGCATCATAAATTAGTGAAAATTGATTAAATTATGAAAATTGGCATATATATATATATATATATATATATATATATATATATATATATATATATATATATATATATATATGCGCTTTATAATTTAACCAATTTTCATTAATTTATGATGCAAATGCAACGTGCACTTTATAATTTAATCAATTTTCACCAATTTAAGATGTCGATGTAGTGTAAGTGCGCGCACGCACACACACACGCGCGCGCGCGTGCGCGCACGCGCACATTTACGTTGCATCTATATCATAAATTAGTAAAAATTGGTTAAATTATATATGCACTAACATTGCATCTGCATCATAAATTAGTGAAAATGCTACATTTGCATTATAAATTAGTGAAATTGGTTAAATTATATATATATATATATATATATATATATATATATATATAGAGAGAGAGAGAGAGAGAGAGAGGGGGACTTAACGTTACGTTTGCATCATAAAGTGCGCGTGTGCGCGCACGCACACACACACACACATATATAGGGTGCATTTAACGCGCGCGCACACACACACACACATAGAGGGTGCACTTAACGTTACGTTTACATCATAAAGTGCACACACACACACATGCTTCACACACACGCGCACACACACACACAAATATATGCTTCATATGTGTGTGTGTGCACTTTATGATGTAAACGTAACGTTAAGTGCACCCCTCGCTCTCTCTCTCTCTCCCTATATATATATATATATATATATATATATATATGATGTAAACGTAACGTTAAGTGCACCCCTCTCTCTCCCTATATATATATATATATATATATATATATATATATATATATATATGTACACACACACACACACACATATTTTATATGTGTGTGTGTGTATGTATATGTGCGTGCTTAGGCTGCATTTGCATCATAAATTAGTGAAAATAATTTATGATGCAAATGCAACGTAAGCACACATATATATAATTTAGCCATTTTTCACTAATTTATGATGCGAATGCAATAGGTGCTTTATAATTTATCCAATTTTCACTAATTTATGATGCAAATGCAATAGGTGCTTTATAATTTAACCAATTTTCACTAATTTATGACGTCATTTTAATATTTAAACCAATTTTCACTAATTTATAATGTAAATGTAGTAGTCACTTTACAATTTAGCCAATTTTCACTAATTTATGTTGTAAATACATCAAGCACTTTATAATTTAACCAATTTTCACTAATTTATGATGTAAATTCAATGTAAGCGCGCGCGCACACACACACACACACACAAATTAATGATGCAAATGCAATGTAAGTGCACACACACAAATGTGTGTGTTTGCTTACATTGCATTTACATTATAAATGAGTGAAAATTGGCTAAATTTATAAATCACCTACTCTCTCTCTCACACACACACACACACACACACACACACACACACACGTGTGTGTGTGTGTGTGTGTGTGTGTGTTCACTTACGTTGTATTTACATTATAAATGAGCAAAAATTGGTTAAATTATAAAGTGCCCACTAATATGTCTGTGTGTGCGTGCGTGCGTGCGTGCATATATATGTGCTTACGCTGCATTTGTATCATAAATTAGTGAAAATTGGTTAAATTATAAAGTTCCTACTGTATTTGTAAATTAGCATATGTGTGTGCGCGCATGCTTATGCTGCGTTTACATCATAAATTAGTGAAAATTGGTTAAATTATAAAGTGCCTATTGCATTACCATCATAAATTAGTATACATAAATTTTTGATGCAAATGTCGTGTAAGTTCACGATGTGCTTACACTATATTTGCATCATAAATTAGTGAAAATTGGTTAAATTATAAAGCACACATATATGTAAGTATGTGCACTCATGCTGCATTTGCATCATTTTTAAGTGAAAATTGATATGTATGTGTGCTTACGTTGCATTTGCATCAAAAATTAATGAAAATTGGAATATATATATATAAAACGTAAGCACCAAATATATGTGTGTGGGTGTGTGTGCATGCTTAAATTGTATTTGCATCATAAATTAGTGAAAATTGATAAAATATGTTATGATATAAATGTAGTATAAGTACATATACATACATATATATGTATGTGTGTGTGTCACTTATATTGCATTTACATCATAAATTATTGAAAATTGGTTGGAATATATATGATGCAAATACAATATAAGTGTGCACACACATACATACATATGTATGTATGTATATGTACTTATACTACATTTATATCATAACATATTTTATCAATTTTCACTAATTTATGAAGCAAATACAATTTAAGCGTGCACACACACCCACACACATATATTTGGCGCTTACGTTGTATTTACATCATTCATATATATATATGAGATGTAAATACAATGTAAACACCATATATATAATTATTTGATACATATTATATTATTCTTTGTATATAATTGAGAACTATATTATATATTTAATTATTAATTATTAATTATTATATCATTTAATAAAATATATATTATTTAAATATATTATATATTTATATATAAAAATACTATTTGGGTACTTATATACTATTTTTATAAATAAAATTTGATGCCTTAAAATTTGTTTTGTTATTTACAAATTTAAATAATAAATATGATAGAAATCATGGGATGGACTCTAAGTTTTGGTAAAAATAATTTTTTAAATGTTATAAATGTAATGGGAAATTAAATCAACTATAAAAGTGTTAAGATCAATTTTTTTTTGAAATGATATAAAATTAGTTATTTGATAAAATATGTCTAAATTTCTAGATTAGGGTTTTTAATAAAGAATAAGTAAATTTTTATTTTAGTTTTTTTTTTTTTTTTTTTTTTTTTAATAAAATTTAATGTTTAAAAATTTGTTTTGTCATTTGTATTAAAAATAATAAATTTAAATAGCAAAAATAAGTTTTGGTAAATTGTTTTTAATAGGGCTTAGCTATCAATACAAATATGTGTCATAATTTATTTATTAAAAAAAGAATACATCTTATATAAAAAGTATATAGACGAATTTTATTAAGTCTATTTTTTATTCTATTTAAAATCTAAGCTCTTCCCTCAATGCTTAAACCTCAACACAACTCAGTCCATATGTGATGCATCATGTAGTCCCTACATCAACGCTTCTGTGTAACTCACACAACACTTTACATTTTTTTAAGTCTTATAACATTTTTTTAAGTCTTATAAGTTTTTTTTTTAATGGTTTTCTTCTTATGTTTTTATGTTTTTAGAGGGTTTTCATGTTTTTGTTTTTTTTTTTTTTTTTGGTTTTTTAAGGGTTTTTTTTCCAAAGATTTTAATATTTTTTTAAAGTTTTATTTATATAATTTTGTAGGATTATTTCACTATTTTT